>CAUYPK010050009.1:0-103947 GCA_963574355.1 Loris lydekkerianus | reverse complement strand
CAACATTTTGTTTGTGGGGCACATGCATGAGAATACAACTAATTACCAATTCTATTGTTGATGGACATTTGGATAATTTCTTGCTTTTTTATAACATGTAGAAACAGAAGTATACATTTCTTTTCTTTTTTTTTTTTTTTTTTTGCAGTTTCTGTCCAGGGCTGGGTTTGAACTCACCACCTCCAGCATATGGGGCCAGTGCCCTACTCCTTTGAGCCACAGGCACCACCCCCATTTTCTGTTTTTAGAAAAGGGAGTCTCACTTTTGCTTAGGCCGGTCTCAAACTCCTGAGTTCAAGCAGTTCCACTGCCTTGGGCTCCCAGAGTGCAAGGATTACAGGCGTAAGCCACCATATACTAATTGCAATACTACTTTTGTATTGATATTCTGTTTTCTTTTTTTTGTTTTTGAGACAGAGTCTCACTTTTTCGTGCCCCCCACCCCCACCAAGGGCTAGGGCATCATAGTTCACAGCAATCTCAGACTCTAGCCGCCTTGGCTTCCCAGAGTATTGGGATTACAGGTGTGAGCCAACACGCCTGGCCTTGGTATTCTGTTTTTTTTTCATTGCAATCTTTTTTTTTTTCTTCCTGAGACAGAGTCTCATTTGTTGCCCTCGGAAGAGTACTGTGGTGTCATAGCTCACAGCAATCTCAAACTCTGTGCTCAAGCGATTCTCATGCCTCAGCCTTCCAAGTACAGGCGCCCACCATAACGCCCAGCTATTTTTAGAAATGGGGTCTCCCTCTTGCTCAGGCTGGTCTGCAACCTGTGAGCTCAGACAGTTCACCTGCCTCTGCCTCTCAGAGTGCTGCCATTACAGGCATGAGCCACCATGCCCGGCCTCATTGCAATCTTTTTATGTTGATTTTCTCATATATACTTAATTTTTGCTTAAACATTCTTATGTTATTTCAAGTGCTATTTTAAAACATTTTCAACTATAGCTGGAGCTTGTAGTCCCAGCTCCATGGGAGGCTGAGGCAAGAGAATTGTTTAAGCCTAATAATTGGAGTTTGCTGTGAGCTGTGAGCTGTGATGCTACAGTACTCTACTGAGGGCGACATAGTGAGACTCTGTCTCAAAAAACAAACGGCTCAGCGCCGGTGGCTCAAGTGGCTAAGGCGCCAGCCACATACACCTGAGCTGATGGGTTCAAATCCAGCCCAGGCCCACCATACAACAATGACGGCTGCAACCAAAAAATAGCTGGGCGTTGTGGCAGGCACCTGTAGTCCCAACTACTTGGGAGGCTGAGGCAAGAGAATCGCTTGAGCCCAGGAGTTGGAAGGTTGCTGTAAGCTGTGATGCAACGGCACTCTATCCAGGGCAACAGCTTGAGGGTCTGTCTCAAAAAAAAAAAAAAAAGACATTTCAACTATTATATCAAATTCAACATCCCATAGAGGTTATAAAAATAACTTTGGTAGTTTTAAAATATGTTAATGATTATTAACTCCACCCTTGTATCTAAAAGAACAGTCTAGAACAGGGGCTCACATCTGTAATCCTAGCACTCTGGGAGGCTGAGGGCGGTGGATTGCTTGAGCTCAGGAGTTTGAGAGCAGCCTGAGCAAGAGTGTGACCCCATCTCTACTAAATATTGAAAAACTAGCATGCCGTTGTGGCAGGCACCTGTAGTCCTAGCTACTCAGGAGGCTGATGCAAGAGGATGGCTTGAGCCCAAGAGTTTGAGGTTGCTGTGAGCTACAATGCCAAGGCATTCTTTCCAGGTGAGACTCAAAAAAAAAAGAAAAAATTAGCTCAGGTGTGGTGGTGTGTGCTGGTAATCCCAGTTACTCTGGAGTCTGAGGCAGGAGGATTGCTTGTGCCCAGGCATTTGAGGTTGCAGTGAGCTATGATGATGACGCTGCATTCTACTCTGGGCAATAGAATGAGATCCTATCTCAATTAAAAAAAAAAAAAAAAGGGCTCGGCACCTGTGGCTCAAGTGGCTAAGGTGCCAGCCACATACACCTGAGCTGGTGGGTTCAAATCCAGCCCAGGCCCGCCAAACAACAATGATGGCTGCAACCAAAAAATAGCCAGGCGTTGTGGCGGGCGCCTGTAGTCCCAGCTATTTGGGAGGCAGAGACAGGAGACTCGCTTGAGTCCAGGAGTTGGAGGTTGCTGTGAGCTGTGATGTCACAACACTCTACCCAGGGCGACAGCTTGAGGCTCTGTCTCAAAAAAAAAAAAAAAAAAAAGACAAAAAATAACTGGTAGTTGGAGAACAAGTTTTATTCTCTCAGCCAGCAAGAAGCTTTGGCCTCCTGTGGTCCAATGCACAGTTTGAGGGGAAGACACTGGCCCTGGTTTTTCCTGTTCCCAGGTGGGAAGAGAAGATCCCTCTGGCAAAAACCACCCTGGAGAAGACCTGGCTGTTCCACGAGATTGGCCGCTGCTACTTGGAACTGGACCAGGCATGGCAGGCTCAGGCTTATGGTGAGAAGTCCCAGCAGTGTGCTGAGGAGGAAGGGGACATCGAGTGGCAGCTAAATGCCAGCGTTCTGGTGGCCCAGGCACAAGGTATGGACTCAGAGATGACCACTCTACATTTCCCAGCCTTCAGGACCAGTTGTCACCCCAGGGCTGGGAATACTGTGGGTTGAGTTTGCCATCCTGGTGTTTCTAAGATGAATTGTGAGAGTTGGGATAAGCCACTCCATTCTGGCCAACGTGTGTTAAGTGCCTCTGTACTTAAGCTGCCCCTGCCTTGAGCACAGCTGCACACAGCACAGCATGGAGTCATCCTTAGAACAGTGCCCATGCATTCAGCCAATTCCTCCTGCCTTGGTACTTTTTACACAGGTATTCTTGTTTTGAATCATTATGATGTCGGCATCATTTTCCTCATTGTAGACATGGGGAAACTGAGGCACTGAGTGGTTCAGCAGATTGGCCAGGTTTCATGAAGGAACATTTTAGAGTGATAGAAATGCTCTGAAACTTTTGTGGTGGCCATTGAACAACTCTATAAACTTTCTTTTTTTCCCCTTTATATTCAACACTAGCTTATACTAAAACTCTAAATTCTCTAGAAATCATTGACCTACATCCTTACAAACAGGTTAATTTATAATGTGCAAATTACATTTCAGTAAGTTCATAAAAAGAAAAACCCAGAGGCTGGGCGTGGTGGCTCACACATTTAATCCTAGCACTCTGGGAGGCTGAGGCAGGTAGATGCCTTGAGCTCGGGAGTTCTAGACAGCCTGAGCCAGGAGTGAGACTCCATCTCTAAAAAATTGTCAGGAGTTGTGGCAGGTGCCCTATAGTCTCAGCTACTCAGGAAGCTGAGGCAAGAGCATTGCTTGAGCTCAGGAGGTTGAGGTTGCTGTGAGCTTTTTTTGTTTGTTTTAAGAGACAGAGTCTCATTTTTTTTTTCATGCAGTGTTCGTTTATTGGTGTTTCAGACTCATGCAGCATCCGGCATACAAAAAGGGAGAAATCAGTTTCACGTGCCCTTTAAATAAAGAATTTTGGTTGTTTCCCTAGTCTTTTTTTAAGAAAAAAAAACCCAAAAAACCACTAACTCTGAACCTAGTTGTAGCTAGTCTCCGCCTCCTCATCGCCATGGCATGCAACAGACTTCCCCTGTCATCTTAGAAAATAGAGCTCCCCACCCCTCCCTCGTTCCCTGCAGCTGGAAACTTTGGTCCTATTTTTTTGGGATTCTTTCGTTACAAAGCATATGAATGACTCTAACCTCAATACTTCAAGAAAGAAACTCACTGACCAGAGTTAAAAAACCCAGGGGAGGGTGGGGTCAACTCAGGCAGACTAGGTAACAGCACGCCCCGGCTTCTGCCATGTGCGCGTGTGGAACCAGTACTTGTCACCCTCACACAAGTCCCCAAACAAATCCTGTCAGCTCTGCTACCCGCAAGGCACCCTGGGGGCATCCCAGCCTGGGAGGTCCCACAGAGAAGGGTAGGAGCCCGGGCTAAGAAGCCCTCCTCTCTAAGACTGCTCCCCCTACCCCAGACTGATCTAAATGTGCTGGAATTTCTGCAGAATAAATGATGGCTGGAGGTTGAAGAGGATGCTAAGGGGAGATAAAGCAGGAAGAATAAGGGGGCAGGGCATGTAGAGAGGGAAGGGGAGATGATAAAGAAAGAAAGGAATGGAGGAGATGCCAAGACAATGAAAGTTGAGAGGAGGCCAGGGTTGAGGTTCAGAGAATTCTGAATTGTAGACATGGGGAAACTGAGGCACTGAGAGGCCAGTTTCAGTTTCAGAATGGCCAGGCCCTTCTCTCTGGGTCTCAGGACTCTTCTCAACCCTCTTCATCTCAGAGACCTCAGAGCTGCTGGCTGCCATCTTGAGAGGGGATAGGGGTGAAGGCCCTTGGGGATGGGGTGGGGGTATGGAATAGCAGACACAGCAACAAACCCTCGATGCTGGCCTCCAGACCTCTCTGCCGCCGCTGCTGCAGCTGCAGCCGCAGCCCGGGAAGGAGCAAGTCAGCAAGCGAGCAAGGGAGGGAGGGATGCGGCAGCGGGTCTCCCTTCCTCTCCCCTCTCCAGAGTCTCATTTTGTTGCCCTTGGTAGAGTGCTGTGGTGTCTCAGCTCTCAGCAACCTCCAGCTCTTGGGCTTAGGTGATTCTCTTACCTCAGCCTCCCGAGTAGCTGGGACTACAGGTGCCCGCCACAACACCTGGCTATTTTGTTGTTGTTGTTGCAGTTTGGCCAGGGCCGGGTTTGAACCCACCACCCTTGGCATATGGGGCCAGCGCCCTACCCACTGAGCCACTGGCACCACCCTGCTGTGAGCTTTGATGCCACAGCACTCTACCAAGGGTGACCAAGTAACACGCTGTCTACAAAAAAAAAAGTAAAAGCAAACCCACTCCCCATCAGCTTCAGGGCAAAGCAAGGAGCAGGCAATAGGAAGGAATAGCTCCAACAAGATTGGTAATACAGGTCAGGCAAAGTGACTCATGCCTGTCATCCTAGTACCCTGGGAGGCCAAGGTGGGAGTATCCCTTAAGCTCAGGAGTTGGAGACCAGCCTGAGCTGGGCATTCTACAAGCTAAGGGAGAGATGGGGCTTAGCCCTTAGGGATAACGTTATCCAGAGTCCTCTCTGATGATTTATTAGGTCTTGAGCGACCCTGGATAACCAGGTCACTCACTGTTGGTCTCAGTTTCCCTGCTCTGGGATTGCAGAAATCAAATTCAGCAGTCTGAGAACCACTGAGTGGGTTCTAGAGGGATCTTGGCCTACCAGAGCAGAGCTTGAGTGTAAGGTCGAGTGACCTTGGGCGAGTGCCACTGTGTGCCTCAGTTTTATCATCTGATTGTAGGGACAATCAGAGTATCTACCTTTAAGATCATTGTGAGAAATAAGGCAGTGCTTAAACTCTTCAGCACGTAGAGCAGGAACTGTCATACAGTGAGCACTCAGTGGCTATTAATTTTATCCTTTCTCCCCTGTCACCTTGTTAGCTCCCTGTGTCTTTGACAATGATGAGAAACAATTACAGTCCTTGGAAAAGCCTATATTTATGGCTTGACAAAAAAATAGGTATAAATGTGTTGATTTGTGCAGGCACAGAAAGGGGGAAAAAAAGAGGAAACAGCCCCAGAATTGAGATAACTAAGATTACATATTCACTTAAAAATTAAAATGCCCATGCCTGTAATTTCAGCACTCCAAGGTGAGAGGATTGCTTGAGGCCAGAAGTTCCAGATCTGAGACCAGCCTTAGCAAGAGCGAGACCCCCACCTCTGCAAAAATAGAAAAATTAGCCATGTATGATGGCACACACCTGTAGTCCCAGCTACTCAGGAGGCTAAGGCAGGAGGATCGTTTGAGCCCAAGAGTTTGAGGTTACTGTGAGCTATGATGATGCCACTGCACTCTAGCTTGGCCCTGTCTCAAAGCAAACAAACAAAAAAATAAAACCCAAAATAAAACCAAACAAAAAAAGAGAAAACAATGATATGTGTACTGAGCACTTTCCTTACTTCTGAGGTGAAGCTATATTTTTAATTTTAATTTTAAAAAAATATTTTGAGGGTGGGGCCTGTGGCTCAGTGAGTAGGGTGCCGGCCCCATATACCGAGGGTGGCAGGTTCAAATCCAGCCCTGGCTGAACTGCAACCAAAAAATAGCTGGGCGTTGTGGCGGGCGCCTGTAGTCCCAGCTGCTCCGGAGGCTGAGGCAGGAGAATCGCGGAAGCCCAAGAGCTGGAGGTTGCTGTGAGTCCTGTGACATCACGGCACTCCACCGAGGGCGGTAAAGTGAGACTCTGTCTCTTCAAAAAAAAACCCTATTTTGAAATAGGGTTTTACTATGTTGCCAGTTCTATAGTACAGTGGTGTCATCATGGCTCACTGCAACCTCAAGCTCCTGGGCTCAAGCAATCCTCTTGCCTCAGCCTCTTAAGTAGCTGGGACTACAGGCAGGCACCACCATGCCTAGGAAAGTTCTTATTATTTTTTGTAGGGACGGGGTCTTACTGTTGCTGAGGTTGGTCTCAAACTTTGGGGCTCAAGTGTTCCTCCCATGGCAACCACCCAAAGTGCTTACTCATTACAGGCATGAGTGAAGCTCTTTTAAAGCCCACAGATCAACTAATCAATCAGTCAATCATTCCAGTCTCAGCAGCAGCTGGTGCTCGTGCTAACTGGTTGCATGAGCTTGGGGTGGGAGTTGGGCCTGAGAGAGCTGAGCTTCTGGCAGCTGGCCCATGGGTCACATTCAGCCCTCTGTGTTTTGTTTGATCAGTGTTTTGGAAAAATTTTAATGACTATTGGAAAAATATGAATTTCCTCTTCTGGAATGACTATAAAGATGGGGCAAGCCAAGGTTTTCGCTTCTGCCCTGGAGACAGACATGTGTGCACTGGCTCACACCACAGGTCCTCTTCCCTCACTGACCCTGTAAATGGCCTGAAATCCAAGGCTGAGGTTCCTAGGTTCTCGGCCTGGGAGGTGACATGGTCCAGAACTGTGATGGAGCAGCTTCGTGATGCCACCTGTGGCCTGGGGCTGACTCCAGCCCACTCTAGCTGCTAACAGGCACTGGCTAAGGCCACGCAGACCAGGAGCTCCATTGTGTAACACTCACTGTTACAATCTACTTTTGCTCTGTCTTCTCCATTTGCCTTGCAGTAAAGCTGAGGGACTTTGAGTCAGCTGTGAACAACTTTGAGAAGGCCCTGGAGAGGGCAAAGCTGGTCCACAACAATGAGGCTCAGCAGGCCATCCTCAGTGTGAGCCTCTCCACCCTGCTGGGCCTTGGGTGTGGGGCTGGGTTTTGGGTGGTCAGGCCTCAGCTCCCCCTCAGCTCTGCAGTTGCTCCCCAGCCACTTAGGCCCCACCAGCTTCAGGGCACGTGCTGCACGGAGGCGGCGGCTCCGGGCATTTGCAGTTGCCGTCAGTCTGTGTAGCAACCTGATACACAGGCTTGGCCAGGCCCAGGTGGAATGGGAACTAGAGGTGGGGAAACTGAAGTCCTCTGAGCCCATCCCCTTGGTGAGTTTCTGAGTCCCTTCCTCAGCTTGCTTTCTTGATTAGGGGCTTGGATTGTCTTTTTTGCATTGACTGAAGTCAATAGTGGCTTTAGGCAGAAATTTGTAGACAGATATAAGTCCCAAATACATGCCTAACCATGAGAGAAATGATTTTTTATTTACTCACAGTGTGTATCTCTCATACACTTAGCCTGGATAATTCCAAGTATACAGTAACTACGGGAAAGGGTCTTCAGAGGAGCCAGAAGGAAACCAAGACTGGCAGGGTTAGCTTCGAGCCTTGCCTTCTGGGATTGGGGCTTGGGTGAGGAAAGGAAAAGGTACCAAGCAGGGTTAAGAGCTCACCATTCCCTCTACCATCCACAGGCCTTGGACGATGCCAACAAGGGCATCATTGAAGAGCTGAAGAAAACCAACTACAGAGAGCATTTCAAAGAAAAGAAAGACAAAGGTGAGTTCCTGGAATTGAGAAGAAGGCAACTTCAGTGATACCTTCTTCTTTCTCTGCCTTCAGGCCTAGCCACACATCCCAAGAGTTCCCCAGATTGGGGGCTTGGCGTTGTCCACCACTTTTCACTCTGATTTCAGTGCCACCAACAGCCCCTGAATGTCCCTGGGGCAGGAGAGGGAAAGGGTTCAGCTCCCCTCAGGCTGTTGGACCTGAGAACCCACTCATTTATTTCTTCACTTATTTTATCAAGCACCATTGAGCACTTGTTGTGTGCCAGGAAAAGGTAAGATTCTGGGGAGACAGAGGCCTATCTGCAGCCCGGGACAAAGCAGGCACTACTGCAGAGGTGGTGGAGAGGGCACACAGCGGATGCCTCTGAGAAGGAAAGGGAGGCTTTGATGAGGAGGAATCATCTTCCTCTGGCATCAAAAGCTGCCCAGGAGTTTTCCAGGAGAAAGGTGGAAGGGGTAGGGAATTTCCAGTAGGGAATAGCAGGAGCACAGACACACCCTCTGGCAGAACAGCAGCAGCTACATTTTTTGGGGTTCTTATTGCATGCCAGGCACTGGCACCAGACAGGAATTATCTTGTTGGCTCTCACCACCCTAGGAGGTAAGTACCATTTGGGGCAAAGAGGCTGAATAAGGTATGCCACTTGCCTGGGTTCCACAGCTGGGGGTGGGGGCCCAGAGCTCCACTCTCCCCTCTGGGTAGCACTGAGCTTGGGCCAGCAGTGGGAAGGGCAGGTGCCAGAGGGGTGCCAGATTGGTCTGGGGTGAAGAGGCTGCCCAAGAGTTGCCTATGGTCCCAGCTACTAAAACAATTACAAAGAAAAAAGCAGTAGCTGATCACCATTCATACTTCTGTGGGCTGCACCTTCTTCTAAAGGCTTTGCACACACTGGCTCATCTGATCTTTCTAAGGACATCATGAAGGAAGCATTAATTAGCCCATTTTACAGCTGAGGACACAGAAACAGGGTTGACAGTTCGACGGGGATTTTGTATTGGGCAGTGTGGCTCTAGAACCCATGCTTCTACCCTGGTGTCACACTATTTCTGGAGATGAAGACAGCCCCTGCCTACCCCCACCCATCCCCCAGCAGCGCCTTCTGTCCAGGCAGATTACAGCCAAGGGGAGTTGGGGCTGGGGCCTGGGAGGACAGGCCAGTGCACATTCCTGGTCACAGTCCTCCCGGCTCTATGGTTGAAGTTCTCTCTGATCCAGGCCTTGCAGTGGCAGCAGGTTTCTGGGCATGTGAGTAGCCAGATTGCTGCCCTTTACTAGGTGGCACCTGCTACATGGTGGCCAAACTCCCTCAGATAGGGTTCTGTCTCTGCCCCCACATACCCTTTGAGCTGCTCTAAGAAGCCAGAGGAGCAGCAGATGAGGAGAGAGACAGCATGGAAGCAGATGTTCCTTGTGGCCCTCCCTGCCTGCCCTTGCCAGGCTGAGTGTCCTCCCCCAAACTGATCTCCAAGGCTCTGTGGTGGAGCTGCTGGGCACTTCCCCCTTAGAACAGTAGGCGGCAGCGTTGCATGTATGTTCACCTCCAAAGGGCTGGGAACCCTGAGCCCTGAGAGCCTGTGCAGGCACCCTGCCTTACACAGCAGGGCCTTCCAGAAAGAGTGAGGGAGGCACAAGCAGAGATGGGTGGCTTTTTTCTCTGTAACTGTTGGAAACAAGGGGCTAGGCTCTCCCAAGCTGTAAAACAGCTCTGCACCTGAACTTCATGCTAGCAGCCTGCTCATACTTTGATAGGGAAACTTCCTAATAAATAATGAATGTGCTTCCCAGGGACCAAGAAAAAGTGCTAGAATAAGGATGCTGAAGAAAATCCCTCTGTCATTTCCCAGCACCTGTGCTCGCTCTTTTCATCCCTCCCTACCTCCCTTCTTTTCTTTCCTTCCTTCTTTTTTTGGA
Organism: Loris lydekkerianus; assembly: GCA_963574355.1. Lineage (NCBI taxonomy): Eukaryota > Metazoa > Chordata > Mammalia > Primates > Lorisidae > Loris > Loris lydekkerianus. The sequence goes on along the minus strand of CAUYPK010050009.1, from coordinate 94,089 downwards.
GACAGAGTCTCACTATGTCAGCCTTGGTAGAGTGCAGTGGCATCATAGCTCACAGCAACCTCAAATTCTTGGCCTCAAGCAATTCTCTTGCCTCAGCCTCACAAGTAGGAAAAACAGGCACTTGCCACAACACCTGACTATTTTTAGAGACGAGGTATCACTCTGGTTCAGACTGGTCTCAAACCGGTGAGACCCACCTTGGCCTCCCAGAGTGCTGGGATTGCAGACATGAGCCACTGTGCCTGGTCCTATGTGCTGTTTCTTGTAGGGAGAAGAGAATATACTCCGGGGTCAGACTGTCCTAGATTCAAATTGTCACTCTGCCATTTACTTACTTTCAGTGTGATTGTTATATGATTTCTGTTCTAGCAATCTGAGATACCTTGACTCACAGTCTAATCACTGACAGTTTCATGACAACCAGATAGTATAATCTGTACAACACCTCATATGATGTACTGGCACCCAGTAAATGATGTTTCCCTGTCTCTCCTTTTGGAAAGCTGTAGTGTGTTAGCACCAATTTAAAGAGCTTGTGAAAACAGTTGTTCTCAAGGCCTTTCTATCATCTGCTTCTCAGAAGCACAAGCCTCCACAGAGTTGAACAAACTTTCATCTTCTCTCCTTTCTCTTGTTTTTCAGAAGAGGCTACTTCACTGTATGAAGATAAAACACTAATGGCAAAGAAGGAAAAGAGTGGAGAGATAGATGAACCTGAGAAGGTGATGAAGGAGTGGGAAAGAGAGCAAACTGAGAGTGACAAAGAGATGGATGATGATGAGGGTTTCAGGGAGGGTCTGGAGAGTATAGCAAGTAGACAGCAGAGAGTGGGAGCTGAAAAAGCCAGAAGAGATCCAGGAAAAGGTGCCAAGGAACCGGACACAAAATCAGGAAGAACAGGCAAGAAACTACCAGAATTGGGCAGAAGACTATCAAGAGACATTTACAGGAGGACTTCTGGAGAATTCAATCAAAGACTCATAGGAGAATTGAGCAGAAAGGAATCAGACACAGGCAGAAGAAAGTTGGGAGAACAGGGAGAAACAGAATTGGGAGAAAAAGGAGAAATTAAAAAAACAGAAAATGGTGAAAATGAAAAAACAGAAAAGGAATAAAAATGAAGCTATGGTCAGAAGGTGTTCAGATCAGGAGGCTGATGCTTAGAGGGATCATGGGCTCTAACTCAAGGTACCTGAGATTGCTAGATGAGATTTGTCTTAAATGAGGGATTGGGTTTCTCAGGTCACCTCTGCCTCTTTCTGTCACTATTTAACCAATAAATAGATACCTTACACTCCTACAAACTCTGAGTGTATCATTTCACTTCCTCCTCTGCACCCATTCTCAGAAGAGCCTCATAGAAGAAATAAGAAAGGTGCTTAGAAGAAACGGTTTCAGGAGGGTGAAGAAACAGATAGGCGTCAGGGAATCCAGCAAGGTTAAAGGAAGGAGGAAGGAGGCCTGGGAAGGGAAGTGTGTGTTTGCACAGCTATGAGACATTGGTCATAGCATTGAGGTCTACTGTCTCCAGGACAGAGTTGGGAAGCTTTGTGGAAGAAACAATGGTGGGACAGCCTGAGCTAACCATGGAAGACAGAATGTAGCAGTGCTGGGACTGATGAATGGCGTTGTGCATTAAGGCCCAGAGGAAGAAAACTCTTGCCAAAGTAACCCCAAGTTGCACTTTCTTTCCTCCTCCCCTTCAGCACTTAGGCCTTTTAGAAATGGGCTGTTAAACAAACATATCCTGTGGAGACAGGGGATTAGTCTAGAGTTACAGCAGACCCTTCTAAAACTGCATTCCTAGCCTTGGTTCCCCTCGTAACTAACCAATGCCCACCCCTGTAAATCTAACCTTTCAAAGATTCTACCTACCACCTTCCCCCCTCAACTGAGAAAAGGTATAAAAACCCTTCTTTTGTTATGCAGGCACTGAGAATTCAGGGTATGAATCTATCTCAATCAGCTAGCCAATAAATGAGCCCATACCTAATTTGAGCTCAGTGTGCTGGCATTTTCTCTATAATTTCACTCACGTTGGGTACAACAAAAGTACAGGGGAGTAGCCTTCGAGTGAGGGCAGCAGAGGCATTCCACCTCTACCACCATCAGGTTTGAAGCTTGTTTCCTTCTCTGTATAATGCGGTACCTGCCTCAGGGGTTGGTGTGGCGCTTATGAGCACAGCACTTGGTACACAGGAAACTCAAAACTCCAACTGAGCTTTTAGAGGATTCACAGTGCAGGTGGCACTTGAACAACTGGTCTAAGACCACTGCCATCCTGGAAGGGTCGGGCCTGAGTATTGACTTTCAGCTCACACAGGGCCTTGGAAGTAGGGTGAGGCCAGTGAGGCATTTCACATGCAAAACTGACCAGGGTGCCAACGATCTCAGCAAGATAAAAATATTTTACTGCAACAATGTAAGAAAAAATTTAATGCAAAAAGTCCATGGTGAATTAAAATCAAAATTTAAAGACAAGATCTAACATTGAACTTGCACGATCCTGTCTCGCCCGCTTAACCCCGGCGCGGGCCGGAGAAAGGTGATTGGGTCTGATGTGTATAAGAGAAGAAAGCGAATGCCAGGAAGGCTATGTTGAATATTGGGATGAAAATGTGTCAAATGGTTTATGAAGCTAGTATATGATGACCCATGATCATATCAATGTACACAGCTATGATTTAATAAAAAAAAAAAAAAAAGAGAAGAAAGCGGCCGGCCAGCTCGCTGCAGCTAACAGGTGCGACTCAGGCGTGCTGCGTGGCACAGAGGACCCGGCGATCCCGACTTCCGAGTTTCGCTTCGCGGCGCCTGCGCGCGGAGGGTAGCCCCGCCCCGGCCCACCCCCGAGGTATGTAAGGCGTCCCGGCTGGGATCTCGCCACCTCAGGACTCCCGTGTCCCTCCGCGCAGGCGGGCGGCCCGGAGAGCTAGTGCCTGCGCAGGTGGCGCCCCCTCCTCACCATGGTGAGCGGATGCGTAGAAGCCGGGAGCAGGGGACAGGGGATGGAAGGGAAGTGGGAGGCCCGGGCTGGGCACGGGGGTAGCACCATAACGGCAAACAATGATATGTGGGGATTCTCGGGAGGAAATGGCATGCAAATGAGGACCCTCGGTTCCGGGTCTGAGTTAAGCTGTTTTGGGACTCCAGTGCAGCCCCAAGGTAAGGGAGAAGTGTGGGAAGGCTGGGGGACCGGGCACGCAGCCGTAGGAGGAAAACGGTGGCGTTTGTGAGGAAGGGATTCGGGAACTTGCAGAAGATGCCGCTGCCTGGGGACACCCGGAGGAGGTGGGGCGGGTGGGCCTGAGCCCCAGGGAACCAGACGGTGCGCCACGGCTGCTTCCAGGCCAGGCTTGAACTGGCCTAGGCCGAGAGAGATTAAACCACTCACCAGCTAAACTTCGCGGGGGCAGAGAGGCGGGTCCGTTTAGTGCAGAAGATGATTTACATAAAGACTCGTTACTGATGGCTTTTAGCAGACGGGAAGAGAAGTGACTCAGAGAGGTGCGACTACACAGAACACAGAGGTGGAAAGAACTAGCCCCTGGACGCAGGTGCCCTGTGCCGACCAGTCCTGGGGCAGGCACAAAGACCACGACTTGGGGCAGGGGGCGGGAGAGGGCAGAAGAGGAGGTGAGGGTCACAGTGAATGAGGCCCTTTGTCCCTTGCTTGCCTGCCCTGCCCCCCCATCCCTTCTGTGGGACCATTGTCCCCTTATCCAAGACAAGAGAGTATTATCTGTTGCTGCCATTGTTGGGGGAAGGGAAGCAGTCTTGGGAGTAACCCTTCTTTGCCCCCACCCTTCTCTGCACACTCAGAGCCAAGGCAGCTGTGGCTTGGCCCAGACACACAAACTCCCCACCCCCAAAAGAGGACGTCCTTAATAAGTGCCAAGAATATAAAAGTTAGGGACAGTCCCAGAACCTCAGTCTCTGGGCCTGCCCTGCATACACTCCAGCAGGTTTTCCTTTCAGAGGTGGCAGCAATGGGTGCTCCTTAGAAAAGGACAGTAAGAGTGTAGGAGAGCTTTACACAACCCTCTCCTTCCTCCATCACCAGAAACACGTACTCAGGGACTGAAAAAGAGAGAAAGTCCAGTATTGAGCTGCTTGGGAAGGTGGCCACAAGCAGGCCAGAGAGAGGGGCAGGTTACCTGAGACTGACTTGGGCTGACACCTTCTCCTCTTCTCCTTACACAGAACAGAGGCTTCTCCAGAAAGAGCCACACGTTCCTGCCCAAGATCTTTTTCCGAAAAATGTCATCTTCAGGGGCCAAGGACAAGCCTGAGCTGCAGTTTCCCTTCCTTCAGGATGAGGATACAGTGGCCACGCTGCACGAGTGCAAGACGCTCTTCATCCTGCGTGGTTTGCCAGGAAGCGGCAAGTCTACCCTGGCACGGGTCATCGTAGACAAGTATCGTGATGGCACCAAAGTGGTGTCTGCTGATGCTTATAAGATCAACCCTGGCGCTCGAGCAACCTTCTCTGAGGAGTACAAGCGGCTTGATGAGGAACTGGCTGCCTACTGCCGACGAGGAAACATCAGAATTCTTGTGGTAGATGACACCAACCATGAGCGGGACCGGCTGGAGCAACTCTTTGAAGTTGCCGACCAATACCAGTATCAGGTGGTGCTGGTAGAGCCCAAGACAGCATGGCGGCTGGACTGTGCCCAGCTCAAGGAGAAGAACCAGTGGCTGCTGTCAGCTGAAGATCTGAAGAAGCTGAAGCCTGGGCTGGAGAAGGACATCCTGCCACTCTACTTCGGCTGGTTCCTGACCAAGAAGAGTTCTGAGAACCTCCGCAAAGTTGGCCAGGTCTTCCTGGACGAGCTGGGGAACCACAAGGCCTTCAAGAAGGAGCTTCCACACTGTAGGTGGCAAGGTGTGAAGGGTGTGCAGGGACACTAAAGTCCTGCACCGTTAGCTTAATTCATAAGCCCACCCCTGCTGGGTACAGGGTGCTGTGCATTAGGATCATCCATGTACTCAGAGGATTGGGCGATGACTGGGAGAGGCAGATGGGGCCTACCTGGAGGAGGCAGAACCAAGTTGGTGCTTCAGAGGCACCCCTAGGTGGTGGAACATATAGGGAAGTACTTTCCAAAGGACTTTCCCTCTTGCTGCTCCTTTCCTTCTTCTCCCCATCTGTCCCCTCCCAGCCTCTGTTAGACCACTGGCCCTGTCTTGGAAGTGGGAAAAACAGTTTACAGGAAATGTGTCACTGTACAATACAACCTTTCAGGGAGGATCTGGCTCAGTGTTTGCAAACTCATTTTTAGCAACAGAACCATGTTCTCAAACAAAATATTAACCTAAGCTGCAAAACAAAATTAAAACTAATACTATTGTTCTTAGATTGGGGAAGAGTTCCAGACCTTGGGCTAGTTGGTTTAGTCACTGATAACGTGGTATTCCATGGTTTCAGAGGACATGAGTCTCATATGCAGTCTAAAATTCCTTGCTTTCCAGATGGGAAAACAGAGATAAACAGAAGGAATATGGGATAGGGAGGCTGTAGCCTTAGACTGTCCACTCTAACAGGGTGCTCTCCTGCCAAAGGCTCTCTGCTCCAGTAACAGGATAGTTTAGAGATAAGGGAGGATCCTGGTGGCTGTCATTCTGCAGTAGCCTACTGGGGAAATGTGGCTCTCTACGCCTTTAAGCCATTTCTGGCCCCCATTTTTTTTTTTTTTTTTTTATTGGAGACAGTCTTACTATGTCGCCCTTGGTAGAGTGCCATGGTGTCATAGCTCATAGCAACCTCAAACTCTTGGGCTTAAGCAATTCTCTTGCCTCAGCCTCCCAAGTAGCCAGGACTACAGGCGCCCGCCACAACGCCCAGCTACCTTTTTTTTTGTTGCAGTTGTTTTAGCTAGCCTGGGCCAGGTAACCCGCTAGCCTTGGTGTATGTGAGCTACGGGTGCCACACCAGCCCCTCCCCCCCAATTTTAGATTACCTTCATACTTGAAATAGAACCACAGTGTTTCTTTATATTAGCTTATATTGCTCAAAGGTGGAGTTCTTGGGGAATTTTTTCCTCAGATCCTGAAGCTCAAATTCTGCAGAGAACTGTGGTGCCTGCAGTGACATTGACCAGGAGATCACTCTGTGAATAGCTTGAGGGTAAAGCTCCTGAGAGGCAGAGCTCCTCCTGCTCAGAGCTACTAGCTTTTTGCCCTGGAGTATTTGCCACTTAAAGCTGCTTTTACCCTGCATACAAAACTGCAATCCTTTTCTGCCCCATTTACAGCAGGAGAAACCTAATGGACCAAGAACAGGCTCACAGTAGAGGTCTTCCCCACTGTGGAGGGTGAGACATCCTCATAGGGACTCAATCTGGGAATAAGGGGCGGTGCCTGTGGCTCAGTGGATAGGGCGCTGGCCCCATATACCGAGGGTGCAGCCCTGGTCAAACTGCAACAAAAAAGCAGCCGGGCATTGTGGCTGATGCTTATAGTCCCAGCTACTCCGGAGGTTGAGGCAAGAGAATCACCAAAGCCCAGGAGTTGGAGGTTGCTGTAAGCTGTGACGCCAACAGCACTCTACCGAGGGCGATAAAGTGAGACCATCTCTTAAAAAAGAAAAAAAAAAAAGCTAGTGATTCCAACAATAGCCAAGGCATAGTCTGGAAATTGAAACCGCAGACACTCTACATCTCATGTCTGCCATAGAATGCCATCCCAACACGCCTGCAAGGTGTGTAAAATGGGGTGCTACTAACTTGCCCAGGTGGCCTTTTGAAAATTGGGGTGTATGGTCACCCTAAATGCTGTACTGGCTTGATACATAAGGCCAGTCACTTGTGCCACGCCACATGCCTAGTAAGCACAGGACCGAGACCTTGTTCTTTCTGGCTCTTCCTGTTGCATGAGTCCTGTCTTTTTTTCTTCCCTTCCCGTTCTTCATAACTTGCTTTCCCCTCTTGGGGGTGAAATCTGGGTAAATCTCAGATACTCAGGTACCCCTGGCCTGTACCACCTACTCCTGGATTAAAAACACCTTAGAGTTTGGGGAAGAGATGTAAAGATCTACACAATGTAAAGCCAGGAAATGTAAACTTTTTTTTTTTTTCTCTGAGACAGAGCCTCACTCATGAGTCTCTTGCCTGTAATCCTAACACTCTGGGAGGCCAAGGCAGGTGGATTGCCTGAGCTCACAGATTTGAGACCTGCCTGAGGTAGACTGAGACCCTGTCTCTGAAAAAAATAGCCAGGCGTTGTGGTAGGCACCTGTAGTCCCAGCTACTTGGGAGGCTGAGGCAAGAGAATCACTTGAGCCCAAGAGTTTGAGGCTGCCGTGAGCTGTGATGCCAAGACACTACTGAGGGCAACAAAGTGAGACTCTTGTCTCAAAAAAAAAAAAAAAAAAAAATCTTACGCTTCACATCTGATGCCCCTGCTCTTCTACCCTGACTGCACCCTCTTTCTCTTTGCAGTTATCTCTGGGGATGAGCCTAGGGAGAAGATTGACCTGGTCACCTATTTTGGGAGGAGACCCCCAGGCGTGCTGCACTGCACAACCAAGTTCTGTGACTATGGGAAGGCCACGGGGGCAGATGAGTATGCCCAACTGGATGTGAGTTTCTCCCAGGGACACCTAGCCAAGGTGGGGAGGGAAAGGGGGGAAGATGGGTACTGGGGTCAGATGGGGACCAGAAACCAGACAGCAAGCAGCTCAAGGAAAAATGGCATTATTCCCTCCAGATCTTCTGTCTCTAGGGTTGGTTGCAGTGATGTCAGTTGCCTGTTGTTAAGAAGCCTGCCCTGGCAGTGCCTTTCTTTGTCTTCTGCAGATTCATGGGGAATACTGGTCAGCAGCAGTCTTCTGCTCTCGCCTATGTTAAGTTCCAGAGGTTAGGAGTCCCTTGCCCCCAGGGAGCAGGTGTACTGACGTACCTGTCCCCAGGTCTGAGGCCTAGCCTTGCCTCAGAGTGAGTTTCAGAGGATATGGAGTTTATTAGCTTATGGGTACTAAATTCTTCCGCACCACACCATCTACATCCTATGCCCATAGTTGCTGACTCAGTGATCTTTAAATACCAGGTGTTTAGAGTCAAACAGCTCAGCCTCCAACCTCCTTCAGTGCCTCCTCAGGGAGGCCTTCCCTGACCCCAGTCCCATGCTCTCCCTTCTCTGCCTAGGTAGTACAGTCATTTCACCTGTTTATTCGTTGTTTTCTCCCACTTAAATGTGAGTTCCCCAAGGGCAAGGAGTTTTTAGTTTTATTCACCGTGTTTCTAGCACCCTAGCATAGTTTGAATGAATACATAACACTTGCCACTGTCATTTCTACCCATTCTTTCAATTCTTTCATTTAGCCATATTAATAAATATTACATGCCAGACACTGTTGGGACAAGGAATTGTGAGCAAAAATAGAGAGGCTTTCATAGTCAGGTGGGAGAGATGGGCTTTCTCAAAGGTGTCCCAAGGGTGTTGCCTGGGTCCCAGCATGATGATGACTGAACCTGCTGTGTATGCCTGGACACATACTCCCTTCACAAGGGAGGCTATGTATTATCCCTGTTTTAGAGGTGAACAAGCGAGGTACTGAGGGGTGAAGCAGCTTGTTCAGAGCAATTGGGGAGAGAGGTTGTGAGCTCAGCAGGTTGAGCTTCACCCCTGCTTCCTGCCTCTCTAAGTGTCTGTGCCTTTCTCACTATACCCTGAGCTGTGCCCACGGGAAAGCTGTGTGCTGCATATTTGTGGATGACATGTCTTTAATGATGACCTTTGTTCAGCTGTGCTCACTTCTGCTAGACTTCCCCTTTTCTGCTCCAGGAGTGACCCACCCTTGGTCTGTTGCCCTTTAGAGGCCACCATCTCTAGCTTGGGCTTTTCATTCTCCCCAGGTGGTGAAGAAATCTTACTGCAAAGCCTTCACGCTGACGATCTCTGCCCTCTTTGTGACACCCAAGACAACTGGGGCTCGGGTAGAGCTGAGTGAGCAGGAGCTGCAGTTGTGGCCAAGTGATGTGGACAAGCTGACCCCCTCTGACACCCTGCCCCAAGGGAGCCGTGCTCACATCACTCTCGGCTGTGCAGCTGACGTGGAGCCTGTGCAGACGGGCCTTGATCTCTTAGAGATTGTGCGGCAGGAGAAGGGGGGAAACCGAGGTGAGGAGGTGGGTGAGCTAAGCCGGGGCAAGCTGTACTCCATGGGCAATGGGCGCTGGATGCTAAACCTGGCCAAGAAGGTGGAGGTCAGGGCCATCTTCACTGGGTACTATGGGAAAGGCAAACCTGTGCCCACACAAGGCAGCCGGAAGGGAGGTACCATGCAGTCCTGCATCATCATATGAGTCCTCACCATTGTAGCCCCCTTGCTCTTTAGAAGGGAAGGGGAGGAGAGGGACAATGCACTCTCCTTTAAGTTTTTTTTTTTTTTTTTACTGAAAGTTAACCTACAACTTTTTAGAAACTTGTAAAATAACTGCCCCACCTTCTCCTCTAATGCTTAAGCTGTCAACACAAGGTGGGGGGGTAGGTACTATTCCAAAACCTGGACCAAAGCTGATGGGGCTAGTCTGAGCTGGGCCTGGAGCTGCAACCAGAACCCTGAGTCCTGCCCTGCTCCAAGTACTGGTAAGCCCAGGCCCACTGCTATCCAGAGCTGGGCTCCTGGGAAGAGACACCTCAGCTGCATAAATGCTGCTGACGGGAGGCAAAAGGCAGTGGGACTGCAAGTTTTCTACCACTATGGAAAACTAAGAGTGGCTTTGATCCCATTTCTTAATCAGTGTTGCCCCAGGAAAGCTGGGGCTACATACTAGGGTAGAAAAAGAGGTTTACCTACCACCTTTGGTCCTAAGTGTGTCCTTCCCTTCACACCATAACTAAGTAATAGTTTGGTAACTAGGGAAGAAACAGAACAAGCAGCAGCCATAGTCCAGGCTGGCTGCTGGTCTCACTCAGGAAGGTGAGCTGGCTGTCCTTTCCCAGTGGTGGTCTTTTGTTGTGTGGATGGGGAGATTGAGGCCAGACCATCCTGTGGGCAAGGATACTCCAGTCTGTTGTCTGCCCAACCCATCCTGCCTCCAGGTTGCCTCTGTAGGCCTCCTCTAAAAGAGGCTGGTGGGTGCCCAAGAGCCAGTGGAGTGGCCCCTAGCTGGTAAGGGCCAAGTCTCACTTGTTGCCTTTGGGGAGGGTTTTTTTTTTTTTTTTTTTTTTTTAACACTGCTGCTTGTTGTGCTATGGTTCCTGGGTGCCTTCCACTGCCTTCTCAGTAACAGGACCTTGCTAATCAGACTGTCACTCAAAAGTGCTTTGGATTTAAGTTACTATCCTGTCTTTGCCCAACCTCAGCAACTTGTAAGACTGACAGTGAAATAAATCATGTTAATCCTAGCTGTGTGCAGTCTATCTCAACCTTCTGTGCTCAGCTCAATCTTTCCTGGGACTAGGGCTGGGTATATTAGGACTGGCTTTGTCCCTCAGCTTGGGGCAATCGGTCCTGTCTCCCCTCTGCTGGCTGGGCACAGCTGGGGTGAGGTTGGGCAGCTGAACAGTGTTGGCTTTCATGAGGAAGCAGAGAGCCTGGCCTTAGCTTCATGCAGAAGGTGGGGGCTGGCTGGGTATGAGGAGTGTGGAGCACAAAGCCTCTCATCCTCCCTTAACTAGAGTACCAAGCCTACAGGTAGCCCAACCCAATCTGATCAGGAAGATTTTTCAGCAAGACCCAAAATTCCTAGTATAGGTTTTTCCCAGTTCTGATATGTGCTATTTCAAACACAAGAGAAGACCAAACACTAAGGAGGTCCAGGCCAATAGAGGGCTAGAGAGCCACATGGGGAACTTCCCAGGCCTTGTCAGTCCTATCATTGCACCGTGGCCTAGGCACCAAAGAAGACTGCAAAAAAAGGGGCAGGAGCTCAAGAAGAGAACTTGTTATCTTTCCAGTTGAAGGCCCTTCCCTGGCCATCTCTCCTACCAAAGAACTAAAAATCTTAAGTTTCAGGCAAAGCCTCAAGTGGCTCTGCTAAGAACTCCTAAGGTGTTACTCACCTTGAGCACCAAACTTGACTAAGAAGCATGATGCTACTGCCTTCTTGCCTCCCACATGCAGAAAGGGAAACCAGTGGAGAAGGCAAGGGCCGTGTGCCAGGAATGGTGTTTCCAATCATGTGGGCCTAATGTCAGCAACCAGACCACGGTTCTGGAGCTGCCTGTCCCACTGCGAAAGGGTCTGGGGGCTCAGCACCCGTAGCTCTGAGAGGGTGCCAGCCATACACCAAAGCTGGTGGGTTTGAGCCCAGCATGGGCTTGCTAAACAAGGACAACTGCGACCAAAAAAAAAATAATAATAATAAAGCCAGGTGTTGTGGCGGGCACCTGTAGTCCCAGCTACTCAGTAGGCTGAGGCAAGAGAACCACTTAAGCCTAAGAGTTTGAGATTGCTGTGAGCTGTGACACCATAGCACTCTACCAAGGGCGACAAAGTGAGACTGTCTTAAAAAAAAAAAAAAAAAAAAAAAAAGCGTCTGGGGGCCAAGGGACTAGATTTCATCCTACCTCCCTTGAGCCCACAATGGTAAGAAGAACTGTGAAAGCCTGTGTACGTAAACTGCCCTGTCTAGGTTAGCACCTACCTGTGCTCACCTGTGAGCTTTGGTCACACGCAGCTTCTGGGGAACTCTGGGGACTCCTACTGTTTTTGAACTCGCCTTCCCATCAGGTTGGGCCTAGCAGCACACCCAGGGCCTGCTTAGCACTCACATGCTGGACAGAACCCGGAGAGATAGCAGCACCCCACTTGCCAACACTCAGTGTGCCATAGCCCTGGTGTGGCAGCTTGTGGAACTTCAGTACTGAACCTCAGAATACATGTTAAGATAAGTTTCATGATGGGGGTTCAAATCTGGCCCACTGACTCTGGAGTGACATAAAGCAGCTGCCAGAGCAAAGGGACAGAAAGGGTCAAACCATTTTATTCTTTTTTTCTTTTTTAATAAAGTTAAACAGTACAACAAAAATTCACAAGCTGCCTCCCTGTCCGCCCCCCACCTCCCTCCCTTACCCGCAGTCTTCGGCACTGGCTCCCTTTCCTTCATCCCTCTCAGACACAGGGTATCCAACCAGAAAATGAAACTGCTCTAAGTACACGGAGACATGATGAAGGGAGGAGGTGAATTGTGTCCACATTCAAGGTTAAACTGAGTGACTATTTTCTGGGTGCTAGGTGGCTGCCCTTCATTAGCCAAATTGAAAAAAGAAATTCCCTGGACCAGATGCTGAAAGGGAAAAGAAAGGCTTGTTAGTTTGGCTCCACGGATTTTCCAGGGAAGATCACTTTGATCATGAAAAAAGTCTTCAAGGGCTGCTTCAAACTTAAAACAGAGAAACCCTAGTATCAGTCTGGCCCCTGGGCTACAAACAGGAGCATGTGACGTGTGCAGTTTCTGAACACCTTCACTCTTGCAGAGAAGCCTCAATACCAGGCAGCTTAGAGATGCCTTCTTAACCCTGCAAAAATGCGGTGTTAATGGCCCCAAGTAGTGTGTGCCTGGGAATAGATACTAATTCACCCTCAGCAATAGCTAAAAGTGGATAGATGTCCTGCTACATGAGAATGCAGCTTATTGGTTCCTGACTTAAGGGTTCCCCACTTACTGGTTCCTGACTCCCAAAAGAGTTGCCTCAGTGTTGGCTTGTTGGTGTTGGCTTATGATCTTGTGGGAACCCTTAAGAACAGCAGGCATACTCACCTTCAAAGCTGAAGCCCCCAGGACCGCCAAAGAATGCCTTGAAGATATTGTTTGCATCAAAATCTGTGTGGGAGGGTAACACAGAAGGGACAAAAAGACGAAAAAAAAAAAAAAAATCAGAAGTGTTTGAAGAGGAAATAATGGCACAAAATGGATCTCCAAAGCTTTCTCCGATAGTCTCACTTTCCTCCTTTCCCAATAATTCATATCTGTTCTGTCCTATGCAAAATGCACTCTCTGGTCCCACTCCTAGGACATGTTTCATTCTTCCAAGTATGATCCTGAAGGAAAGCTTCCTCTGCCTCAGCCCACGTGGCAGGGCTACCTGTACTTCCTGACACAAAACCTTCCTCACATGGTCACCCTAGAATGCTGGAGCTGCTACTAAAAAGTTTATATTTATCACTTAACCGCTACCAAAAGTAAATACAAGAACAAGATCTATCATTTAATATATTTGATTCCATGTCTAGACTGCATGCCAGGAAAAAAAAGCTATGACATATTAAGTACTTATCAGGTGCTAATCACAGTGCTGGGTACTCCGAACACATTATAACATTTAATCTTATTAACAGTTTGTCAGGGTCTTACTCCCAATTTATTATACTCAACAAAACATGTACGGAGTTCAAGTAACTTACCCAACATCACATGACCAGTGAAAGCAATAGGACTGGAAATTCCAAATTCTGACTCTAGTGCTACCCTCTTGGCTGGGCCGGCAGGTCTGATGGCCCAGCCACAACTGACTTCCGAAGCTGCACAGAGGACGCATCACGAGGAGATCCCACACCAGTGTGTCCATAAGTGACTTTCTCTGCCTGTGTATCTGCTCATCTTCCTGAGCTCCTGGGCTCCCTGACTCAGTGAACAGCCCTACCATTAAGCCATGCCAGAGTCCCTCTCTACCCAGTCCTTGCTCTCCCCAACACAGCAAGCAGCAACCCACCCTGCTAAGCTTTCCACTCCCTCTTGGTGCCCTCCAGTCTGTGCCTGCTTCTACCTATTATATCTTATTCCTTTACTCCTCTCCTCACCTCCACTTCTCACATTTTTTAAGAGTTAAAAGCAGATCCACAGCACCCCTACTAAAAATTCAATAGCCTTCAGGCTACAAAATCAACACCCACAAATCTGTAGCCTTTATATATACCAACAATAACCAAGCTGAAAAAACAGTCAAGGACTCTATTCCTTTCACAGTAGTGCCAAAGAAGATGCAATATTTGGGAGTATACCTAACAAAGGATGTGAAAGATCTCTACAAAGAGAACTATGAAACTTTAATAAAAGAAATAGCCGAGGAATGTAAATTAATACATTCCTTTTGGAAAGATACATGGAGAACACTTAAAGATCTAAAAACAGACCTACCATTCAATCCTGTAATTCCTCTACTGGGCATATACCCAGAAGACCAAAAATCATATCATAACAAAGATACTTGTACCAGAGTATTTATTGCAGCCCTATTCACAATTGCTAGGTCATGGAAAAAACCCAAGTGTCCATCGATCCACGAATGGATTAATAAATTGTGGTATATGTACTCCATGAAATATTATGCAGCCTTAAAGAAAGATGGAGACTTGACCTCCTTTATATTTACATGGATGGAGCTGGAACATATTCTTCTTAGTAAAGTATCTCAAGAATGGAAGAAAAAGTATCCAATGTACTCACCCCTACTATGAAACTAATTTAGAGCTTTCACATGAATGCTATCAGCCAAGACTTTTCAAGAGAAGTGTCTACAAGTGTTTCTTGTCTATACCATCCTACTGACAGTGAAGAGGGATACAGAGTATCCTAAATCCCTGGGTTTCCCCCATGGGCTGATGGACATTATGACTTTAGGCTTCCTCCCCATTGAAGCAGCTGCTCCCTTCAAAGCTGCAGGTGGTTTGGTGGAAGCAGCAGGTGTACCCTGTGTGTGTGCACTACCAGCAAGTGGCAGAAGGTTCCCCTCTTCCTCCCTCTTAACAAAAGATTTTCTGTTATTTCTAACCATGACATTTCAGATGAGTTATTTTGTGCTTAAATGTCTCTTCCACACTTGAGCCATGTTACCCTTCATTCTATTAAGACTCCAGTGGTTTCTGTGGTCAGAATCTTGCTGTGTGTCCTCCCTCAACTTGAACTAGGACCTAATGTTGCTGTGTACTGCACAACTAGGGGTGTGGGTTATGTAATGTCAAGATCAACGTCTGGATTTCTGGGTGTGGCTCCAGATGCAGAATCAGCACTTGAGTTTTAATTCACTCTGTTTTGCTGACACAGGTTTTATGAGGGTCAACAGCCTCTGCTGGCTATCACAGACCTAGCCATGATCAAAACTGTGCTAGTGAAAGAATGTTATTCTGTCTTCACAAACCGGCAGGTAGGTGTCTGCGTTTTAATTTTAAATTTATTTTTTTTCATGTATACATTAATGCATTTATGGGGTACAATGTGCTGATTTCATATACAATTTGGAATACTTACATCGTACTGGTTAATATATCCCTCACCTCATTTACTTAATTATTGTGTTAATACATTTATACTCTATACTTAATAGATCCACCATGTACCCTTGCAATAGGCCCCATAGCTGTGATCTCATCATTCACCTTCCCTCCATCTGACCTCTCTCCTCCTTACCTCTCCCCTCCCTCTATTCTTCATATGAAAGTGTGAGTGATTGTAAATTGGTTTTGTAATAGTACTGAGTACATTGGATACCTTTTCCTCCATTCTTCGGATATTTTACTAAGTAGGATATGTTCCAGCTGTTTCAAACTTTTACTTTGAAATACAGATAGATTCACAGAAAGATGTCCAAAAAAATGTACAGGGAGTTTCCGTGGGTCCTTTCTCTTGCTTCCACCAATAGTAACATATTGCATCATTATAAATGTATATTCCTATTATTCTATTTAATGGAATTTTATATTGATACAATCAACAGAACTTTCTCCACATTATCTATGATTCACAAAAAATAATTTCACATCAAAATATTTCTTCTTCAAGTTGTGCATGCTATGGCATAAGTAAAGACAGAGCTACTCTGAGGCAACACACAGTCTGCCAAAGCTCATAGTCACCAGTTCGTTCTCTGCACACCCCTGAGCAGGTACAGGTCTAGTTCCCCTCCAATACACTGAGAGAACAAGTCCACACCACTCCGAGCATTTGCTTTTTTAAAAAGACTGGAATATATAGGTGGGAAAACCACACCAAGAGACTGTTGGTTGCCCCCATAACCCAGTGACACACATACTGTCAGAGGAGACAAGGCATTTGGGATAAATCTATACTGAACATCTAGCATTGCACAGGCTGTCACCTGGAAGACAGTCACTAAATATTTGTTAAATAGGGAATGCCTGTTTAACACATTTCTATAACTGTGGAGATCTCTGAAACTTCCAGAGGACAAATATTTTTGATTTGGATTCCAGCCTTTTGGTCCAGTGGGATTTATGAAAAGCGCCATGCCTGTATTGAAAGATGAGGAATGGAAGAGAATACGAATGTTGCTGTCTCCAGCCTTCAGCAGTGGAAACCTGAAGAAGGTAAGAAAATATGTGTAAGAGCCAGGCTCAGTAACTCACGCCTGTAATCCCAGCACTGTGGGAGGCCAAGGCAGGAGGATTGCTTGAGCTCAGGAGTTCGAGGCTTGTCTGAGCAAAAGTGAGACCCCGACTCATGACTCATGAAAATTGAAAAACCCAGCCAGGCACCATGGTGAGCACCTGTCATCCCAGAAGCTTCTGAGGCTGAGGCAGTAGGATGCCCATAGCCTGAGTCTTAGGATATAGTGAGCTACAACACCATTGCATTCTGCTCAGGGCATATGTTAGAACTCTGTCTCAACAAAAAAAAGAAAGAAAGAAACAACAAAAAAGAAAATATGTGTAAGAGAACAAATTAGAAAGTTAAAGAATGAACTGGGGACAGGGAGAAAGTAAGATCATAGTCCCATTTCAAGGAGTCAACAAAGTTTTAGCTTCCAGGAAATGGCCTTTTCTCCTTAGGCTCAGCAGAGAGATATACATTACAAAGTTCATTATAAAATGTCACTATTCCCTGATAGGGAAAGCCACGTTCTCTGGGACTTGAGTCTGCACATTTAATATGTGTGGTGTTGTGTTTTGTGCTTAGATGTTCCCCATCATAAGCCAGTATACAGATGTGCTGGTGAGAAACCTGAGGCTGGAGGCAGACAAAGGCAAACCCGTCAACTTGACAAAGTGAGTAGGAGCACAGTCTTGGGGTTATGAGCTGCCCTGAGACTCTGTAGCTGCCTATCACAGAGCTGATATCCCCACTACTGAGTTACTCCAATGACCAGACAGAAAAAGAGTGTGGTGTTACAACTCCAATAGGCCACCCAAGAGGGGGCAGTTTGCATGACAAGGCAGGTCAGCTGGAAATAGGGAATGATCTTCTCCGCTATGCACAGGACCCAGGAGGAATTAATCTCGTGATGTGTTCTTTGGATATTCTGAAAGAGAAAATATATAGCTTAGAAAGAAGAAACATGATTGTATCTTAGTTTTGGGCATAGAAGGTATAGAATGGTATGAGGGCAAGTGACTTGGTGCCTGTCTGCTAGCAGTGAACTGGGCAGAAGAGTGACTTTGGGAAATGTCAGAGAATGTAAATTCAATCATGGTTTTACCTAGGATACCACCAGACTCTAAACATTAAACCTTCCCCTTACTTCTGTTTCCTCCAAACTCCAATGACAGAGGGCTCTCTCTGTAAAGGCTATGTGTAGGGGAACTCTGTCTTTTAATATCTAAAGTGACATATTTCTGAATTATGCAAGAACTTCAGATGCACACTAAAACTGTCCTTCACAGATTGGAGACATGTGGTCACTCATCTATGGAAGTCGGGTGGGATCTATTAGTTTACTATCTATTATTCTTTTACTTAGGAACATTCTCAGTTTTTACCAATCATAGAAATGCTTCTGCTGGTGGCACCCATAGCTCAGTGGGTAGGGCACTGGTCACATACACCCAGGCTGTTGGGTTCAAATCTGGCCTAGGCCAGCTAAACAACAATGACAACTGCAACCAAAATATAGCCAGGCATTGTGGTGGGTGCCTAAAATCCCAGCTACTTTGGAGGCTGAGGCAAGAGAATCGCTTAAGCCCAAGAGTTTGAGGTTGCTGTGAGTTGTGATGCTATGGCACTCTACCAAGGGCAGCATAATGAGACTCAATCTCAAAAAATAAAAAATAAAAAGGAAGAAATGCTTCTGCTCATAGGACAATTCAAGATCACAGGAGTGGAGCCTTTCTAGAACATTAGCAGAGTGTAGAGATGATGTTCATGGCCACTCCGAAGAGGGTGTTGTTGTTCCCTAATGTGCTGAGGAGGAAGCACCACTGTGCATGGACTCTGAGCTCAGGCAGCGCCTCCTTTCTTAAGTCCCTACAAGCTGGTAGTTAATCCACTCTTCTTCTGCTGAAGCATAGTGCTTACCAATGTTATCACTCAAGCTCAACACACAGGCCTGTAAAATGTGAATCTGAATCTCTGAATCTCTGTCCAGCTGTGATTGAGCTCAGACATGGGTCTAACTCACCTTAGTGTCCCCACGAACCCTAAGATAGGGCCAGCTGCATCACTGGCATTAGATAACCAAACAGTTAGTTGGTTGGGGGATTACCCACCAGGTTGTTCTTCAAGTCTATAGTTCTTTACCTGTCTTCACCAGCCATTATTTACACACATATTTCGCTATATGTGCACCAGGAGAATGGTAAAAAAGTGCTAATTTTAATTTTCCACATCTATCTCTACTCAGCATCTTAGGGGCCTACAGCATGGATGTGATCACAGGCACATCATTTGGAGTAAACATCGATTCCCTCAACAACCCACAAGATCCCTTTGTGGAAAAGATCAAGAGGCTCTTAACATTAAATCTGTCAGATCCATTTATACTCTCTATAAGTATGTGAACTATTGTTTCTTTTGCTGTCTTTTTTTTAAATAACTGTTTTATTGGGATATAATTCAACCACTTGAAAAGGACATTTCAGTGGTTATTCAAAGATATGTGTTTAACCATCACCACTGTCAACATTAGAACATTTTCATCACCTCAGGGACCCATAACTTTTCTCTATCACTAACCCTCCAATCCCATTGTTCTAAGTAACAACTAATCTATCTCTGTCTCTCCAATTTTTACATTCTGGACACTTCATAAAAATGTTTTTGATGATTTCTCTCTATTTTTATTCTCTTTTTTGTTGGTTTTATTAATTGGTTTCATGACAAGAGTAATTTCCCTTCTTTCGTTTCAGAGACTAGTAATTGAAGTCATCTCTCTATTTTCCAGGACAATCTAGATAATAGTTTGCCAATGTGGATATTATATTCACAGAATCAGCTTTTGGTTTCACTGATTTTTTTCTGTCTTTTCTTTTTTCTATTGTTTTTGAGGGTCTTAAAAACTTTAGTTTTTCTTATATAGGTCATTAACTATGAAATGTCTGGTTTTCAATTACAAGATTAGTTTCTTATCTCTCATACAAGAAGGAATACAATTAATCAGAGTATGTACATAAACTATTGGCACAGTTTTTCTACCTTAACTGTAGCTTGTGTAAGCAAGCAACAGAGAAGCCCAGAGAGCAAGTGGCAATGAAGTCAGGAAAGTTTTCCATAGTTTGTTGAGAATTGAAATTTTTTCTGACAAGGAGTGGTCCAGAGCCTGGAAGACATGATAGTCAGTTAGTGCAGGTCTGGTGACTACGGTGGATAACAGAGAGTTTGGAAGTCCAGCATTAGTACTTTGAGCTGTGTTGTGTGTGATGTGTGGTTGAGCATTGTCTTCCAAGAGGATTGGACTATCTCTGTTGGTTATGATCTCAGCTCGTTAATCACAAGCATCCTCATCATATCATCCAACTCATTGCTGTAAACATCTGTTGTAACAGACTGGCTAGGTTTCATGAAGCTATTTGGGATGATATCTGCACTGGACCACCAAATACATACCATTAGAATTTTTTGATGAATGCTTGGATTTGGACTGTGTTTTGGGACTACATTTTTATCCTACCATTGCACTAAACACATGTAACAATATGGTGCAGAAATGGTTCACTTTTATGTTGTGACAGCAAAGAATGGCAAGCTTCAACCTGATGTCTCTTCTGACTCTCATTTAATTCATGCAGAACCCAGATTTCCAGATTCTTTACCCTGCTAGTTTGTTTCAAATGGTCCAGTGTTGTTGGAATAGTAACATCAAATTGTGCAGCTAATTCATGCATACATTGAGATGAATTGGCTGCCTCTGCAGCTTTCCGATCATCATTATTTACCTTGGTCTCAGGTCACCCATGTGGCTCATTTTCAAGAGTAAAACTACCAGAATGGAACTTCTCAAACCATCAATGTACAAGAGCCAGAACCTTCCTTAATATTTTGTTGATATTTTGAGCTGTCTGCCCTGCATTGCTGTCACAGTGGAATTTATGTTCAAAAATAACAGAAGCATTTGATTTAACCACAATTTTACAAAAATTTCTTTAAAATTTTTTGAAAGATAGTAACAAGGCAAAATGAATGTTTGAAAGAATAAGGCTGTTCCATCAAAATAAAAATAAAACAAGAGTTGTGGCAGGCACCTGTAGTCCCAGTACTAGGGAGGCTGAGGCAAGAGAATTGCTTGAGCTCAAAAGAGTCTGAGGTTACTGTGAGCTATGATGTTACAGCACTCTATTGGGGGTGACAACGTGAGACTCTGTCTCAAAAAATAATTATTGCTAATTTTATTAGTTATGATAACGGTACTATGATTATGTTTTAAAAATAGCTATTATTATGGCTCAGCGCCTGTGGCTCAAGTGGCTAAGGTGCCAGACACATACACCTGAGCTGGTGGGTTCGAATCTAGCCTGGGCCCACCAAACAATGACGGGTGCAGTCAAAAAATAGCCAGGTGTTGTTGCGGGTGCCTGTAGTCCCAGCTACTTGGGAGGCAGAGGCAGGAGAATCACTTGAGCCCAGGAGTTGGAGGTTGTTGTGATGCCATAGCACTCTACCCAGGGTGATAGCTTGAGGCTCTGTCTCAAAAAAAAAAAAAAATTAAAAACTCTCATCTTAGAAAATAAAATAAATATGATTATTGGAGCCTTTTCATCAAGTTATATTTGAATTCCTACTACCTGCATTCACATGGAGAGGGATATTTTCCACAATCACATGTGGTAGAGTGATGACAGTGCTGATAACAGGGATGTCGTCCATGGCTGAAGCCCTGTGGCAGAAAAGGACACTTTTCAAACTCACATTCCATGTAAAAAGTTAATAAATCAAAAACGAGAAACAGTATATTCACAAACTAATCTCAAAGTTAATATTATATAAATTATTTTATCCATTTACCACAACATTATTGATAAAAATAGTTTTGTAAAGTAAGAGATTTTAAAGTACCACTTTTGTTTTGAATATTTCCTTTTATGAAATGTTATAAGCCATGGCTGCTGTTTGTCACCAGCCAGGGATGACATCATAAGATGTGTCAGACTGTCAGTTGGGAAGCACACCATTTAATGCTGTTCTCAGAGCAAGGCCAGAAGCAGTACAGTGATTTATATCATGATGTAAATTCCTTAATTCATTGAGGGCCATCTAAAAATGCACCCCAGGCCACTTCAAAGAACACTATTATAACTCACTACCAAGTATACAGCAGAAACTAAAGAATTAAAAATATTTTAGTATCTAGCCAGGCATTGTGGCAGGTGCCTGTAAGTCCCAGCTACTTGGAAGGCTGAGGCAAGAGAATTGCTTAAGCTCAGGAGTCTGAGGTTGCTACTGTGAGCTGCGATGCCACAGTACTCTACTGAGGGTGACATAGTGAGACTCTATCTCAAAAAAAAAAAAAAAAAAAATTTAGTATCAACAAATACAGTGGTGTTCCAACATTTACAGAGATAGAGTAACATACTTAAATATTTTCCCTGTGTTATAGTTAGAATGGGAACTACAAGGGTGGCTGGGAGTCTACTGCCAGGGGATCTCTCTCTCTCTCTCTTTTTTTTTTTAAGACAGAGTCTCTCTATGTGGCCCTCAGTAGAGTGCGGTGGTGTCACAGCTCACTGCAACTTCAAACTCTTGGGCTCAAGTGATTCTCTTGTGTGAACCTCCCAAATAGCCAGGACTATAGGCGCACCCCACAACATCCAGCTATTTTTTGGCTGTAGTTGTCATTGTTGTTTAGCAGGCCCAGGCCAGGCTGGAACCTGCCAACCCTGGTGCATGTGGCCAGCGCCCTATTCACTGAGCTACAGGCATCAGCCAGGGATATCTCTTAAGATGAGACTGCCTCTAGGGGTGGACCTGCTGACATTATACGCAAAATGTCATATAGCAAAAACAAAAGGCAAAAAGCATCTAATCTTTCATCAATAAAAAATGAGCATGCCCCAGGCAGCACCTGTAGGTCAAAGGAGTGGGACGCTGGCCCCATAAACCCAGCCCCAGCCAAAACCTGAAAAAAAAAAAGAATATATCTCTGTAGTATCACAGTATGATGAATAAATTAAGTAGTGCCTTTAAAATTCTGCCTTAAGGCTGGGTGCCCGTAGCACAGTGGTTTCGGTGCCAGCCACATACACAGAGGCTAGCGGGTTCAAACCCAGCCCGGGCCAGCTAAACTACAATCACAACTACAACAAAAACAGCCAAGCGTTGTAGTGGGCACCTGTAATCCCAGCTACTTGGGAGGCTGAGGTAAGAGAATCGCTCCAAGAAATGGAGGTTGCTGTCAGTTGTGATGCCACAGCACTGCAGGACGACAAAGTGAGACTCTGTCTCAAAAAATAAAAAAAAATTTAAAAAAATAAAATGCTGCCTATAGGTCAAGGTGGGTGGACTACTTGAGCTTACAAGTTCAAGACCAGTCTGAGCAAAAGTGAGACCCCATCTCTACTAAAAATAGAAAAAACTGAGGCAGGAGGATCGCCTGAGCCCGAGTTGGAGGTTGATGTGAGCTATGACACCACAACCACGGCAGTCTACCCAGGATGACAGCTTGAAACTCTTTCTTAAAAAATAAAATAAAATAAAATAAAATATTACCTTAATACCTATAAACATAAATTAAACCAATCATCAATATGGTAAATTCAGGAGTAGGGACAATAAAGGTTTTTTTTCTTTGAGACCGAGTCTCACTATGTCACTCTTGGTAGAATGCTGTGGTGTCACAGCAACCTCAAACTCTTGGGCTTAAGCGATTGTCTTGCCTCAGCCTCCCGAGTATCTACCTCCCAGGACTACAGGTGCCTGCCACAACGCTTGGCTATTTTTTATTGCAGTTGTCATTGTTGTTTAGCTGGCCTAGGCTGGGTTCGAACCCACCAGCCTCGGTGTATGTGGCTGACGCCATAAACACTGTGCTATGAGCGCCAAGCCTAAAGATAAGTTTTTTGTTTATATCTTACTAAAACTACATATTTCTCCATTTCCATTTTTAGTTTTGTTCTTTTTTGGAGATAGAGTCATACTCTGTCACCCTGGGGAAGAATGCTGTAGCATCACAACTCACAGCAACCTCAAACTCCTGCACTCACACAATCCTCCTGTCTTAGCCTCTGGGGTAGCTGGGACCACAGGTGCTCACCACTGTGGCTGGTTAGTTTTTCTATTTTCAGTAGAGACAGGGTGTCTCATTCTTGTTCAGGCTGGTCTCCAACTCCTGAACTCAAGTGATCCACCTGCCTCAGCCCCCCAGAGTGCTGGGTTTACAGGTGTGAACCACACCAGGCCTCCATTCCCATTTTTTTTTTTTTTTAAAGGTTCTGGTTTAATTTTTACTATGCTAAACTCACATAAATAAAAGTTCTTAAGGATTCTCAATGATTTTTCAAAATACTAAGGTATCCTGAGACCAAAAAGTTAGAGAACTGCTGGCCTAGAGTTTTTTTTTATTTTCTGCCTTTATCAGGTATTGTTATCAGGACTCTTCACAAAGAGAACCAAGGAACTTTCCTTCTTACTCTATGCTTTGCAAGCAGTTAATAACCCAACAATAATAAATAATGATGGCATGTAATTACACATGTATTAAACATATAGTCTTTAAAGGTTTGAAGGTAACTTTCCAAATTTCCTTAACTATTTTTTAAGTTTAAAAATTTCTCCTCAGTCACTTTTGTAATTTACAACCCTTTGGTGATGGCTGTAACATTCAGATCTTGCTATTCTGAGTTGTAGAAAACACTGTTATAATTAAGACCTCTTGATTTTTTTCTCGTTTTTAAATAATACATTTTATTCCCTGTTTCATGAAAATAACTAAGGGATTCTAAGAGAATAACACATGAAATATCATGTATCGGCTCGGCGCCTGTAGCGCAGTGAGTAGGGCGCCAGACATACACTGAAGCTGGTGGGTTTGAGCCTGGGCCCGCTGAACAACAATGACAACTGCAATCAAAAAAATATCCAGGCATTGTGTTGGGCGCCTGTAGTCCCAGCTACTTGGAAGGCTGAGGCAAGAGAATTGCTTAAGCCGAAGAGTTTGAGATTACTGTGAGCTGTGACTCTGTCTCAAAAAAAAAAAAAAAAAAGAAAAGAAAAAGAAAAAAAGAAATATCATGTATCTACTACCCAATGTAAGGAAACAGTGTGAAAATTCCTCTACTCAAGGAAAAAATATACTATGAATGTTCCTGCAGAGTTCTTCCTGCTTGGGCCTCACCCTTCTCTCCAGAGGTCAATTACTATCTGAATTTGTTATCTATCAATTACCATGTACTTCTGGATACCTGTCCAAATTACATATGTATAAAGTCCTAAGAAATATAAAATATGTTTTCTATGTTTTTCAATGTCATATAATGCAATTTGTTCATATTCCCATTTGTAACTTGCTTTGTCCCGCTGTACATTGAGAGGTTGAGATAGATGCAGCTTTCCTTCATTCATCTTCACTGATACATAGTATTAATTCATCATATGAACTTGTCACAATTTATCTATTTCCCCATGGATGGCATTTAGTTTTTTCTACACATTTTACTATTCTTTTTTTTTTTGCAGTTTTTGGCCGGGGCTGGGTTTGAACCTGCCACCTCCAGCATACGGGGCCGGCACCCTACTCCGTGAGCCACAGATGTTGCCCTTACTATTCTAATAATTGTTGCTATGAACGTTATTATACATATACCCTTTTTCTTTTGAGACAGAGCTTTAAGTTATCACCTTGGGTAGAGTGCTGTGGCATCACAGCTCACAGCAACCTCCAACTCCTGGGCGTGGCTCACAGCAACCTCCAACTCCTGGGCTCAAGCGATTCTCCTGCCTCTGCCTCCTAAGTGGCTGGGATTACAAGTGCCTGCCACAATGGCCGGCTATTCTTTTGGTTGCAGCCATCATTGTTGTTTGGCAGGCCTGGGCTGGATTCGAACCCGCCAGCTCAGGTGCATGTGGCTGGTGCCTTAGCTGCTTGAGCAACATACATATACCCTTTGTGTTCACATTTAATTTGGCTGAAATTTAATTAGCATGTAAGTTATAAATTGTGAAAAACACAAATTAAAGTTTAATTATTTTTTTGTCTTTGTGTTTTGAACAAATGGTCAGTCATATCCATGAAACTTCTCTTCTGCACTTCAGAATGACAGACGCTCTCAACCATTTACTAACAAGGACAAATAATAAAGATATAAGAATAAGAAAGACAGGGCAGTGCCCATGGCTCAGTGGGTAAGGCGCTGGCCCCATTTACCGAGGGTGGTGGGTTCAAACCAGGCCCCGGCCAAAACTGCAACAAAAAAACAGCCGGGCATTGTGGCAGGTGACTGTAGTCCCAGCTACTCGGGAGGCTGAAGCAGGAGAATCATCTAAGCCTAAGAGCTGCAGATTGCTGTGGACTGTGCCGCCACTGCACTCTACCAAGGGCGACAAAATGAGAGTCTACCTCTAAAAAAAATAAATAAAATAAGAAAGACAATCAAGAAAAGATAGGATTGATATAATTTTTACCTCTTCCAGGAGATAATATAATGCCCAGTTGCTACTCCACCTTCAACATTTCCAACAGAGGGGCATCGAAGACAAAAGCACTCACTAGCACTCTCTCCCGTCTGTAAGACAACTGCAAGGAAGAGTCTTTATAATCCTCACGCAATGGTTTCCACTATGAGAGTTCCACATCCAAGTTACATAACAAAGAACAAATAGCTTATCGATTACCTATCATTCATAGAGACTTAGACACTAAGGCTCAGAGATGCTAAATGACTTTTTCAAAGTCACACAATCCACTATTTTTGCTAATTGTCAATATTTCATTACAGTGAAAACCAGTGAGGCATCTATGTGTCGCCAAGAAAGTCCTATTGTAAATGGGAGAAGCTTGCAGAAAGAAAAATATCCTCCAGGTATTTTTCTTTTTCCAAGTTATTTCATGCCTCCACAGGAAACATTTTGGGATAAAAAAAAGAAAAGAGAAAAATTTAGTCACCTTAAAGTACTCAAAATGTCATTCCAGAAAATTCTGGCTTTCTCTAAGTGAACATATATAGGTTGAGCATCTCTAATGTAACAATCTGAAACCCGAAATGCTCCAAAATCCAAAACTTTTTGCCAGCATGACACTCAAAGGTCATGCTCAAGATCAAATTTCCCAAATTTTCGATTGGGGATGCCCACCTATGCAAATATACCAAAATCTAAAAAATCAGAAATCCAAAAGGCTGGGTGTGGTGGCTCACACCTGTAATCCTAGCACTTTGGGAGACCAAAGCCTATGGATCATCTGAGCTCAGGAGTTTGAGACCAGCATGAGCAAAGCAAGACCCTGTCTCTACTAAAAATAGAAAAACTAGCCAGACCTTATGGTGGGTGCCTGTAGCCCCAGCTTCTCAGGAGGCTGAGACAAGAGGATCTCTCAAACACAGGTGTTTAGATTGCTGTGAGATATGGTTCTTTACCCAGGACCACAGAGTAAGATTATCTCAAAAAAAAAAAAAAAAAAAAAAAGGCAGAGGAGGGTGGATCACCAGAGCTCAGGAGTTCGAGATCAGCCTGATTAAGAATGAGCCTCGATCTCTAAAAAATAGCCAGGTGTTGTGGTGGGCGCCTATTGTCCCAGCTACTCAGGAGACTGAGGTAAGAGGATCACTTGAGCCCAAGAGTTTGAGTTTGCTGTGAGCTATGATGCTACAGTACTCTACTAAGGTTGACAGAGTGTCAAAAAAAGACATTGGTGACAACGTTTAATGAATGTGGTAAGTCTGCCATGATTGAAGTATGGGAAAAAGGAAGTAGAGATTTAAAAAAAACTCATTTTTTCCTATTTCAAATTACAAATAACAAACATAAATTAAAAATTAATAAAATTTTTTTTAAAAAATTCACAGTAAAATAAAATTTCTTTTACTTTCAAGTACATTTTTCTATTTTTCTTTTTTTCTCACTGTGTCACCCTCAGTAGAGTACCATGCCATCACAGCTCACAACAACCTCAAACCCTTGGGCTTAAGCAATTCTCTTGCCTCACACTCCCAAGTACCTGGGACTACAGGCCCCTGCCACAATGCCGGCTATTTTTTTAGAGACAAGGTATCATTCTGGCTCAGGCTGGTTTTGAACTCATGAGCTCAGGCATTCTACCCGCTTTGGCCTCCCAGAGTGCTAGGATTACAGGCATGAGCCATTGCGCCTGGCCTCAAGTACTTTTTTAAAGTATAGCCTCCTTATGGTAGAAAAAAAATCTGATCTTTTAAAATCAGGTATTCAGGCTCAGCACCTGTAGCTCAAGTGGCTAAGGTGCCAGCCACATACACCAGAGCTGGCAGGTTCAAATCCAGCCCGGGCCTGCCAAACAATGACAACTAAAACCAAAAAATAGCCAGGTGTTGTGGCAGGCGCCTGTAGTCCCAGCTACTTGGGAGGCTGAGGCAAGAGAATTGCTTAAGTCCAGGAGTTGGAGGTTGCTGTGAGCTGTGATGCCAAAGCACTCTACCCAGGATGACAGCTTGAGGCTCTGTCTCAAAAATAAATAAATAAATAAATAAATTAATTAATTAATTAAATTAAATCAGGTATTCATACTCAAGCAAATGGTAAATGATACTAACTCTAACTTAATTCTGTATGTACTGGCTTTTGTGAGTCTCAAGTTCCCTCATGTAGCATAAAGATAACACTACTAGCTTGATAACACTACTAGCCCATATGCATGCACACAGCTATTTCTGCTCTTGAAGCAGGATGATCTGAGGTCTCACCTTTGTCTACTTGGGACTCCAGCTGATCTGATGCAGTCATAGAAGGAGCCAGCTGCAGCTCACTGGACACAATGGTGAGGGCCCACGGTGAGGCACTTAAAAGGTCCGTCATCAACAGAAAGGGGATGTCAGCATAAACCCTTTCCAGGTACTCAAACTGTCACAAGTGAAGGTAAAAGATCTGTCAGGAATTGCATTTATTTTTTAACTTTTTTCATCCAATTTACTTGTTTTTTTATTTTGAAATATAGTCTCACTTTGTCACCCTCAGTAGAGTGCTATGGCGTCATAGCTCAGAGCAACCTCAAACTCTTGGGCTCAAGCAATTGTCTTGCCTCAGCCTCCCGAGTAGCTGGGATTACAGGCACCCACCACAACACCCGGCTATTCAATTTTTGAAACCAAAATGATTTCTAGTATGCCTCCCAGGAACTTACCTTTGTAGAAACAAATTTAACTGCAACATCAAATGGAAAGACTGTTTCTATTGTTACAGTTTCATCCTGGGAGAAAATTTAAAGGGCATATTCAAAATCCTTTTTACATAATAAAGTTTTAAAAATAGAAAGCATACAAAACAAAATCTACAACTGATCAATAAATAATTCAAAGTTATACATTAAGAGGCGAAGTTCTTTCTCTTGGATAACATGCATGAAAATCTATGTAGACAGACCTTACTAATACTTCTTTTTTTTTTTTGAGACAGTCTCACTTTGTTGCCCTCAGCAGAGTGCTGTGGAGTCATAGCTCACAGCAACCTCAAACCCTTGGGCTCAAGTGATCCTCTTGCCTCAGGCTCTTGAGTAGCTGGGACTACAGGTGCCTGCCACCCTGCCTGGCTACTTTTAGAGATGGGGTCTTGCTTTTGCTCAGGCTCGTGTTGAACTCCTGAACTCAGGCAATCCACCCTCCTCTGCCTCCCAGAGTGCTAGGATTACAGGCGTGAGCCACTGAGGCCAGCTCATTTTTTCTTTTTTTAAAAAATACTTATATGTGGGTTATAACAGTCATATTACATCATCCTTATTATCATTTTTATTAGTTTAGTCATAAAGTTCACAATCACTCAAGGAAAAGGGAGGTGTTATAATTGCCACTTTAAGATGAGGCCACATAGGGGCGGCACCTGTGGCTCAAGGAGTAGAGTGCCGGCCCCATATACCAAAGGTGGTGGGTTTAAACCTGGCCCTGGCCAAAAACTGTAAAAAAAAAAAAAAAAAAAAAAAAAAGATGAGGGCACATAGCAGAATATGACAAAGGCACAAAAACTCACTCTGTCACCGTGGGTAGAGTGCCATAGTGTCATAGCTCACAGCAATCTCAATCTCCTGGGCTCAAGCAATCCTCCTGCTTCAGCCTCCTGAGTAGCTAGGACTACAGGTGCCCATCACCCATATCCAGCTTGTTTTCCTATTTTTTGTAGAAAAGGGGTCTCACTCTTGCTCGGACTGGTTTCCAGTTCCTGAGCTTACGTGATCCACCTACTTCAGCCTCCCAGAATGCTGGGAGCCACTACTCTTGGCCTAGTATTTCTAAAATGTTATCTTACGGTTTATAACAATTCACATTGCAAAGTGCTTTCTTATACTTTATTTATTTATTATTATATTTTTTGAGACAGATTGTCACTATGTTGCCCTCGGTAGAGTACCATGGTGTCACAGCTCAAAGCAACCTTTAACTCTTGGGCTTAAGTGATTCTCCTGCCTCAGCCTCCCAAGTAGTTGAGACTACAGATGCCCTACCACAATGCCCAGCTATTTTTTTGTTGTAGTTGTCATTTTTGTTTGGCAGGCCCTGGCTGGGTTCGAATCCACCAGCCCTGTTGTATGTGGCCGGCACCCTAGCCACTGAGCTACAGGTACTAGCCACTTATACATTATTTATCTCTGATCTAGTGAAGCAGGCAGGGCAGCCATCACTGCCATTGTATAGTGGAGGAACCAGAGTTCTACAGAGCTAATGGTGCTGGGCCTAGAATCTGGGTCTCCCTTTTGTCCAAATGCTTCATCTTGGGCGGCACCTGTGGCTCAGTGAATAAAGCACTGGCTCCATATACTAGGGGTCCTGTGTTCAAACCCAGACCCAGCAAAACTGCAACAACAACAACAAAAAAACAGCCAGGCTTTGTGGTGGACACCTGTAGTCCCAGCTACTCGGGAGGCTGAGGCAGGAGAATCGCCTAAGCTCAAGAGCTAAAGGTTGCTGTGAGCTGTGAGCCACAGCACTCTACTGAGGGCGATAAAGTAAGACTCTGTCTCAAAACAAACAAAAAAACCCACAAATGCTTTATCTCACCTTGACTCAAAATGACTAAAATAATAATGATAATAAGGATGATGTAATATGACAGACACTGTTATAACTCCCACATAAGTATTATGTAATGTTCGTAATCACTCAAAGAAATGTAAGTTGTTATGATTGCCACTTTAAGATGCCGTCATATAGGGTGGCACCCATACTCAGTGGGTAGGGCGGCAGCTACATACACCAAAGCTGGTGGGTTTGAATCCAGCCTGGGCCAGCTAAAACAACAATGACAATTGCAACAAAAAAATAGCCAGGCAATGTGGCGGACGCCTGTAGTCCTAGCTACTTGGGAGGCTAAGGCCAAGAGAATTACTTAAGCCCAAGAGTTGGAGGTTGTTGCGAGCTGTCACACCACAGCACTCTACCCAGGGTGACAGCTTGAGACTCTGTCTAAAAAAAAAAAAAAAAAAGAAAAAAAAAAAAAGGATGAGGTCACATAGCTAGAATGTGACAAAGGCACAAAAACTGAACTGCAACTGACTCCAGAGCCAGTACTCTCAACCAACATGCTCTAAAAAGTCTGTTAGAAAAACAAGGGGGTTATTATATCTTTCAAAATGACCCAACCTCTTGGGAAAAACTTTAACTAATGAGATAATGCACATCTTGGCATTATCTCCTAACAGTGTCCAGTCATGAAACTACAGATCTCAGACTGCTAAGCCTTCTCCTCTGGTGGGCTGACGATGCAGCCTGAGCAAGAGCAAGACACATCTCTACTAAAAATAGAAAGACTAGCCAGGCACTGTAGAGGGTGTCTGTACAGCTACTTGGGAGGCTGAGGCAAGAGGGTCACTGGAGCTTAGGCATTGAAGATTGCTGTGAGCTAGGCTGATGCCACGGCACTCTAGCCTAGGCAACAAAGTAAGACAGTGTCTCAAAAATAAAGAAACAGGGCGGCACCTGTGGCTCAAAGGAGTAGGGTGCCGGCCCCACATACCGGAAGTGGCGGGTTCAAAACCTGCAAAAAAAAAAAAAAAAAAAGGCCCTGCAAAAATCTCCATGAAAAAAAAAGAGATGAATAGAAAACATGTAAGAGTTAGCAGCTGCCTTTGAGTTGTTGGGCTGTAACTCTAATAGTTCCTAGTTTCTTTCTTCTTACATACACTTACCAAAAACAATTTTCATTAAGAATCTTCTATAATATTAGAAAAAATATTTTAAAAAGGGAGCCCTCTTTTCCGCCAAGTACTTCTGCATGTAAGCCAACTTACAGATTTCATCCAGTGTTTGATTTGCTTGAGATCTCAAAACTGTTGATTCTCTATATGAAAAGCCATGGAAGCCCTGCAATATTCTTGCTGTTCTGATTTTATAATAATCAAGACAGGCTAAACATTCACTATATAAAAACTATGCATGTGTCCTCAGAACCTAGTTCTTTCCTAGGTTTGGTATCATAAATGCTGGTGATAAACCAGGTCTGATTTATTATATGATTATTTTGTGTGACAGCATGATGACTGTGATTCTAGGTTATCCTTGCTCAACCTTAGGAAAATGGCAGTATAGCTAATGTAATAAGTTTTCCAAATGACCGGTGCTAATTTGCAGACTTGTCCTAAAGGCATAACCCAAATAGGGAAATTTTATAATCAAGAGTTGTCATTAAATTATAATTGTAAAATTACTATATTTTTATTTTCTAAAAATAAAAAAAAGGAAAATCCATGTAAGCCTATTTTCTGTCTTATGTTTGAATACGGAATGCTAGCCTAAAAATATCTCAATAAAAATAATAAAAAAAAGACAATGGATATTTAATTAAAATTTACAACAGAATAAACACATATGCTGCTTATTTTACAGATAAACTACAATAACAAAAATAGTGGAACACTCCATATATGATGCCTTGTGAAGTAGCTATAAAAAAAACATACCTTGTGACATTTGCAAACAATTTCTTTTTCTTCCACAGTTGTATTGATCAGGTAAGACACATAGACAAGAAACATTCTTGAACCCACTGTTCCACAGCGAACATACATCATCTTTTCCAGCTGTAACAAAAAAATTGTGACAATTTCACATTAATTATCCTCCACCATGCCCAGCTAATATTCCTATTTTTAGTAGAGATGGGGTCTTACTCTTGCTTAGGCTGGTCTTGAACTCCTGAATTCAACTGATCCTCCTGATTTGGCCTCCCAGAGGTGCTAGGATTACAGGCCTGAGCCACCATGCCCAACCAAAGTGACTAAATTTTTATCACTTTTCATAGGATGCTGTAGTATAGCAAATCAAAGCTTCCACCGTGGAAGAGTACCCTGATTATTCCCTGCCTCAGAGTAAGAATGGGATCACTACTACTGTGACTTTTTACTTTATCATTCTCAACTTCTCCCAAACTTTCTGTACTTATTTGGAAACAGAAATTAATTGAAAGGTTATTATGCTAAGTTCTAAATAACAGCTATTTTATTAGGCAACTAATTCTCCATAATAGGGTCATCTGTTCTAAAATCTCTTGTAGAAAAACTACTTAAGATATTTTACACATTTAAATATGCAAAATTTATGTAAAACATACATTAGTTAAATCACATTTTTAGTCCTAGGCTATGCTATTAAAATGCTCTGACACCATCTAACACTCACTGTGTACTTGAAGTACAAACTAACTAGGTCCCTCTCCCATCCCAGGTGAGCAAGTTCACCTGTTCCCCAGGCTGTAAATCTCCGACGGGGATGTCAGTGAGTAGAGCGGGGTAGGATTCATCACACAGTTCTGTTCCGTGAAGAGTCACGTGAGTTTTCTGAGTTAAATTGGCATCCTGTCCTGAAAAGTGTTAATATAGGAGTTTTAAAATAGAGTATTCCAAGATTATGCTGGCAATCGGTGCTGTGTGAAGAGCATTACATCATACTTTTTTTTTTTTTTAAGACAGAGTCACAAGCTGTCACCCTGAGTAGAGTACTGTGAAATCACAGCTCACAGCAACCTCAAACTCATGGACTTAAGCGATTCTCTTGCCTCCACCTCCCAAGTAGCTGTGACTACAGGCACCCACCACAACACCCGACTATTTTTTTGTTGTTGTTGCAGTTGTCATTGTTGTTTTAGCTGGCCCAGGCCAGGCTTGAACTACCAGCCTTGGTGTTTGTGGCTGGCACCCTACCCAGTGAGCTACGGGTACCACCCCCATTTACTTTTTCATTTTTTGGAGAGAAAGTCTCACCCTGTGACTCTGGATAGAGTGCCAGGGCCTCATAGCTCATAGCAACCTCAAACTCTTGGGCTCCAGTGATTGTCCTACCTCAGTCTCCCAAGTATCTGGGACTACAGGCACCTGCCATGATGCCCAGCTATTTTTTTCTAGAGATGGGGTCTCACATTGGCTCAGGTTGGTCTCCAACTCCTGAGCTCAAGCAATCCACCCACCTTGGCCTCCCAGTATGCCCAGATTACAGCCACTGCACCCATACCTTATTTTAAACCAATCCAGTAGTTGGCCCCAGTGATGTTCCTTTTATGTTGGATTAATGCTGATCAAACTGAAAAAGCAAATGCTTACCTGGTTTTAAACCAGCAGTGAGTTTCACGTCTCTGATTTGGGTCTTCTCATGGGATTGAATCGTCACAACCAAACAATACATTTCATTAGTCAGGGCAGGAGGCTCATGGTGCAGATGTACAGAAATGTTTGGAACTCTGGAAATGAGCCTTTGAAAAGAAATCTCAGGTAAGTAATGAACTAAAAAAAAAATCATTTAAACAAAGTATTTAAAGGAAGTAAAAGGATGACCTTTAATATCCCCTCCTAGCAAAGTGCACATACATTGTGCTTGCCTGAATGATGATGCTGTCCCAGTGAACCTCGCTATCAGGGAGCTTAGGTCGTCTTTTGAAGGAACGAGCTGCCTGCAAAGCTTCTTGGGAGGAAGCAGCATCTCCTCCTCCTCCCTGCCAATTTAAAACCACACATCTTCCGGTCTCATTGCCTAAAGCAAGATCCACTGAAGTAATCTAGAAGAAGAAGATCTGTGAGAAACGCTGTCTTCTACCAGCTTGTTACCCGCCCCTCTTAACAAATTACACTGTAGATTGCTACACAGTGGAATAGCGGAAGGAGACCTACAGTGTAGCAGAAGCAGAACAACTGCCTTATTCTGGCCGGGACATTGACTAACTGTTCTGGGTTTCAATTTCTTCACCTTTCAAACAGAAGTTAGCTGACTTTCTAGTGACCGAATGCACAGTACTGTTATGATTTTAGCACTTGCTATGTACCAGATGTAACAGATGCTCAATTAGTGGTTGCTGAATGAAATAAATGTTTTGATGACCATGGATCCATTTACAACCTAACCTGCAATTCCACAAGTACCTTTCCTGAAAATATTTATAGTATTAGTCACGGAATACTTTATTAATTGAGTAAGTGTTCCAGGCTGGGCACAGTGGCTAATGCCAGTAATCTTAGGACTCTAGGAGACCAAGGTAGGAGGATCTCTGTATCTCAGAAGTTCAAGACCAGCCTGAGCAAGAGCGAGACCCCATCTCTACTGAAAATAGAAAAACTAGCCAAGCGTAGTGGTGGGTGCCTGTAGTCCCAGCTACTAGGGATACTGAGGCAGGAGGATCTTTTAAGCCCAAGAGTTTGAAGTTGCTGTGAGCTATAATGATACCACACCACTCTATTCAGGGCAACAGGGTGAGACTCTGTGTTAAAAAAAGAAAAAAATTGAATAAGTGATCCTTTCAACCAAAATCATTAACAAAAGAACTCAAAATAGGATTATTAAATATGACTATATCTGATAAGCTTCCTCATATAAAAAAAAATGTCTTGAGAGATTAGTCAAAATCACACGGGATTTTTAAAAAATGAGCAAAAAACTCTGGATAAAAGTTAATAAAAAAATCAACAGTTTCACAGAAATTATGAAAACATTGATAGCATTAACTTCATATACCATCTGTCTTAACAATGGTCCCATGTTTAGATTAGCTAACCATTCCCGTTCAAATCATGGAAAACAAGCACTTAACAAGAGAATATTATGTGCTAATCACTATTCTTTTTTTTTTTTTTTTTTTTTGAGACAGAGCCTCAAACTGTCACCCTGGGTAGAGTGCCGTGGCATCACAGCTCATCGCAACCTCCAATTCCTGGGCTCAAATGATTCTCCTGCCTCCGCCTCCCAAGTAGCTGGCATTACAGGTGCCTGCCACAATACCCGGCTATTTTTTGGTTGCAGCCATCATTGTTGTTTGGCAGGCCCGGGCTGAATTCGAACCTGCCAGCTCAGGTGTATGTGGCTGGCGCCTTAGCCGCTTGAGCCACAGGCACCGAACCGCCAATCACTATTCCAATCCTCACAATATCCTAAGAAACTATCCCCATTTTACAGATGAATACACTGAGATACAACAATTTAGTAAGCTGCAGAGCTAGAATTTAAACCCACATAACCTGGATCCAGAGTTTATGCTCAATAAAAATATTACTTATAGATTTTTAAATGTCATTTCAAGGATCTGTATTACACCAATCTTTCAAAATACATATGTTCACTTTTTTATTTAAAAAGATGCAGTCAGCAATGTTTAAACATCAAAAAGATATTTAGTCTGGGCCAATGCGCTGGCTCACACCTGTAATCCCTCTGGGAGGCTGAGGCAGGTGCATCACCTCTGTTTGACAAAAGTTTGAAACCAGCCTGAGCAAGAGTGAGCCCCCATCTCTATTAAAAATAGAAAAACTAGGGTGGTGCCTGTGGCTCAAACGAGTAGGGTGCCGGCCCCATATGCTGGAGGTGGCGGGTTCAAACCCACCCCCGGCCAAAAGCTGCAAAAAAAAAAAATAGAAAAACTAGCTGAGTATGAGTTGGCTACCTGTTGTCCCAGCTACTCAGTAGGCTGAGGCAAGAGGATCACTTGCGCCTAAGAGTTTGAGGTTGCTGTAAGCTATGATGATGCCTTGGCACTCTACCATGGCAACTGAATGAGATTCTGTCTCAAAAACAAAAAACAAAAAAAAACAAGAGGTTGGGGGCAGTGGCTCACGCCTATAATCCTAGCACTCTGGGAGGGTGAGGAGGGTGGACTGCCTGAGCTCACGGGTTTGAGACCAGCCTGAGCTAGACTGAGACCCCCATCTCTAAAAATAGCTGGGCACTGTGGTGGGCGCCTATAGTTCCAGCTACTTGGGAGCTGAGGCAAGAGAATCCCTTAAGCCCAAGAGTTTGAGGTTGTTGTGAGCTATGACACCATAGCAGTCTATGGAGGGTGACAAAGTGAGACTCTGTCTCAAAAAAAAAAAAAAAAAGTTATTTAGTCTGAATTATATTATACAAAATATATTTGCTATGTTATATAGTATATATTGTCTAAAACTCTTTAACTAATTATATATCCATTAAAAAAGTGCCTGTGGCTCAAAGGAGTAGGGCACTGGTCCCATATGCCGGAGGTGGCAGGTTCAAACCCAGCCCCGGCCAAAAAAAAAACTGCAAAAAACAAACAAACAAACAAAAAAAAAAAATAATAATGAAACGGCTCAGCTCAGCGCTTATAGCTCAGGGAGTAGAGTGCCAGCCATATACACTGGAGCTGGCAGGTTCGAATCCAGCCTTGGCCTGCCAAACAACAACTACAACCAAGAAATAGCCCAGCGTTGTGGTGGGTGCCTGTAGTCCCAGCTACTTGGGAGAGTGAGGCAAGAGAATCGCTTAGGCCCAGGAGTTGGAGGTTGCTGTGAGCTGTAACGCCACTCTACTCTACTCAGGGTGAAAGCTTGAGACCACCTCAAAAAAAAAAAAAAGCAGGGTGGCGCCTGTGGCTCAGTGAGTAGGGCGCCGGCC
Organism: Loris lydekkerianus; assembly: GCA_963574355.1. NCBI lineage: Eukaryota > Metazoa > Chordata > Mammalia > Primates > Lorisidae > Loris > Loris lydekkerianus. Next base: position 56,984 of record CAUYPK010050009.1, on the reverse strand, counting down.
CCAGATACCACGGGTGGCAGGTTCAAACCCAGCCCCGGCTGAACTGCAACCAAAAAATAGCCAGGCGTTGTGGCGGGTGCCTGTAGTCCCAGCTGCTTGGGAGGCTGAGGCAGGAGAATCGTGGAAGCCCAAGAGCTGGAGGTTGCTGTGAGTCCTGTGACATCACGGCACTCCACCGAGGGTGGTAAAGTGAGACTCTGTCTCTACAAAAAAAAAAAAGAAAGAAAAAAAAGAAAATAGTAAAGAAATGATGTCTAACATACACTAAGTGAAAAGCATCAGCTAACAGAGTATTATGTATAAAGTACTTCCAACTTTTTAAACTGGGACAAAATTTATAACTGCAAATATGTTCACAATAAAATGTCTAGAAGGAAATCTGCCAAAATACTATATTAAAAATGATTTCTCAGTCTGGACATGGTGGTTCACACTCATAATTCCAGCACTCTGGGAGGGATGAGGTGGGTGGATTGTCTGAGTCCACAAGTTTGAAAACAGCCTGAGCTTGAACAAGACACCCTCTCTTAAAAAATAACCGGGCGTGGTGCTGGGTGCCTGCTGTCCCATCTACTCAGGAGGCTGAGGTAGGAGGATTGCTTGAGCTCAAGGGTTTGAGGCTGCTGTGAGCTAAGATGCCACGGCATTCTACCCAGGGTGACCAAGTGTGACTCTGTCTCAAAAAGCAAAAAAAAGGGGCGGCTCAACAGAATAGGGCGCTGGCCCCATATGCTGGAGGTGAGGGGCTCAAACCCAGCTCCAGCCAAAAAAACAAAACAAAACAAAGAATTACAAAAAAAAAAAAAAAAAGAATGGTTTCTCTTGGAAGGTCCAGGTAAAAGACTTTTATTTGGCTGGGGCTGGGTTTGGACCCGCCACCTCCAACATATGGGGCTGGTGCCCTACTCCACTGAGCCACAGGCGCTGCCCAAGACTTTTATTTTTCATTTAATAAACTTGTCTATTATTTAAACTCTGATATAAATAGGTCATTTCTTTTTTTTTTGGCCGGGGCTGGGTTTGAACCTGTCACGTCCTGTATATGGGGCTAGTGCCCTACTCCTCTGAGCCACAGGCACCACCCTAAATATATCATTTCTATAATTAAAAATATTTAAGCAGATTTCACAACCAACCTCAATTTTCTTTCCTACATCTTCAGTTTTTGCAACAAACTTAAATGACAATTTTCTTGTTTTACCAGGAACTAAGCACATCTTTCCTTGGGTCAAATTTTCTAAAACTTCACTTGCTTTGGATGCTTCTTCTATTACACAGAATTGGTTGTATTCCTAAAAGAAAAGATTAGCAGTCATTACACTTGTTCTATCCAATTTAATACAAATTACGGGAAGATACATGCATGGCAAAAATACATCAGACAGCACTGTTACCTGATTATTAAAGCTCACACAGAGCTTGGAAAACCTAATGGGATGTGGACAGTCAGCCTTCAGATAAACATCAAACTGAACGGGAACATCAACATGAAAACTTGGGGCATGAAACTTGGCTTTGCACTGAACTGGAAATAAAACAAAAGGGCTGAATTATACACTACTAGACATGCAAAACCCACACACATTATTCTGTGACTCATGTTTAACTCTTCAGAAAAGACACAGCTATGCTGGCCATTCTTACTGACTTTCACAGGTAAGGCATTTCAACAAACAAATGTAGCTCACTTTTTAAAAGAAAGCAAAATGATGGCTTTTGGCTGAGCATGGTGGCTCATGCCTGTAATCCTAGCACTCAGGAAGGCCGAGGTGGGCGGATCATTTGAGCTCACAGGTTCGAGACCAACCTGAGCAAAAGTGATAGCCTGTCTCTACTAAAAAAAAAAAACAGAGGCAAGAGGATTGCCTGAGCCCAAGAGTTTGAGGTTGGGCGGCACCTGTGGCTCAAAGAGTAGGGTGCCAGTCCCATATGCTGGAGGTGGTGGGTTCAAACCTGGCCCTGGCAAAAAAAAAAAAAAAAAATTATGTATATATATAGCTTTAAATTCACCTTTAATTTTAAAATCATAGATGTTCCTAAAATGTAGGTAATAAGATTTTAACTTACTTTAAAATATCTGCCTAGACCAGTATTTTTCAACCTGTTGGTCGCAATCCCTCTCAACTGTATTAAAGGTTCACGGCATTAGGCGGTTGAGAACCACCTGCCTAGACATTCAAGTGTGTTTCTAGTAACACCTGAACTACAAATAAACTATGTATATTTTAAGACATAAATCAAATATTTAAGATCTTGATTATCTTTATAAGTCACTGAAGAGAAATAAAATCACAGTCTAAATTACTTAATCTATAAAATGATTGATTATACTGTGAACATTTTCCTAACGTTTATATTTGTTATTTTGTACTTATTCATTTTTTTAGACATAAGAATGACTTCTCTGAAACATTGGAGATATTAGCTACTTACCAAATGGTACAAAATCCTGTACTCCTATTGTGAAAATATTGCTTCCAGCCAGAGAAACTCGGTCCGCCCACAGCTTCTGAGCGGTTTTTATAGCCAAGATGTCACAGTCAGGTTCTGCATCAGGACTTTCATTCTGCACCAGCAGAGTTAAACATTCATTATGAGTTGGGGAAAAGATTATATACAAACATGTAAAGATAGATGTAGATGTAGGTATACACAGCCACACAACACATTTTATATAAATACTCCAACTTACCATTAAAACATTTATGAGGTTCTTTTCTATCCGAGATTTCTGGTCATCTTTCAGAGTTGAAGCTAATATGAAAAAAGAAGGGAAAAAATTAGAACTGTAAGACAGGCATGTATGTATATATACACACACATATATATATGTCTTTTTTATTTTTATTTTTTTTATTTTTGAGACAGACACTCAAGCTGTCTCCCTGGATAGAGTCATGTGGCGTCATAGCTCACAGCAACTTCCAACTCAGGTTCTTGCCTCAGTTTTTCTATTTTTAGGAGACATGGGGTCCCGCTTTTTGCTTAGGCTGGTCTCGAACTCCTGAGCTCAAGCAATCCACCTGCCTCAGCCTCTTGTAGTGCTAGAATTACAGGCATGAGTTACCACACCCACCCTGTCTTTATATTTTTTGAGACAAGGTCTTTGTCATCCAGTCTGGACCAGTGTGTATCATCATAGTTCACAGTTACCTCAAACTCCTGGGCTCAGGTGATCCTCCTGCCTCAGCCTCCTGAGTAGGTTAGAACTATAGGCACCTACCACAATGCCAGGGTAGTTTTTCTATTTTTGGTAGAGATGGAATATCGCTTTTGCTTAGGCTGGTCTTAAACTCCTGAGCTCAAGAGATCCTCCCACCTCAATTTCTCATAGTGCTAGGATTATAGGCGTTAGCCACCATAACCATTCTTTAAATATATTTTATAAAAAATATCTCTTCTAATATGATTAAGCATAGTGACTTGCATGTAGTAAAACTACTGCTAAACATGTAAAACTAAATTATTCTTCAAATTTTAAAAAGCTTAAAGATACTAAATAATTTTATGGATGGAGAATTTTGTTGAAAGACACCAAGTTACCTCTTCCAAGGAGTTCTAGGGAATAGGTAATGTAATCCTTTAACTGGGCCATGAGGTAAGAACACTTCAGAGCTGTCGTCAATATAGATGTGAGTAAAGTCCACCATCCTTCACTCCGATAATCACACATCACATAATCCAACAACCTAAAGGAAGACAAAATGTAAGACATACTGAAATAGCTCCACAAGAAAAGGTGTGAAGAGTTCTTGAAGGAAAAAAAGCACTTTCGTCATTTTATGTAAATATAAGAAAATCTTTCTAAGATAGTATAACAGACATTTTCATATTTAGTTAAATGTGAGGTTTCTTAAAACGTTGAAAGAGATTGTGCCAGCAGATAGCACTTGAAAAAATAGTACAGAAATGAAGTTTAACAGAAATAGAAATAAATATGAATAAATATGAAATAAATAAAAAGTACAGAAATGAAGTTTAACAGAAATAAAAATAACTATGAAATAAATAGAAAAAAATAATCCTTCTCTCTCTCTCTCTCTCTCTCTCTCTCTCTATATATATATATATATATATATATTTTTTTTTTTTTTTTTTTTTTTTTTTGAGACAGAGCCTCAAGCTGTCACCCTGGGTAGAGTGCTGTGGTGTCACAGGTCACAGCAACTCCCAACTCCTGGGCTTAAGTGATTCTCTTGCCCCAGCCTCCCAAGTAGCTGGGACTACAGGCTCCTGCCACAACGCCTGGCTATTTTTGGGTTGTAGCTGTCACTGGTGTTTGGCAGGCCTGGACTGGGTTTGAACCCGCCATCTCCTGTTTATGTGGCTGGCACCATAGCCACTTAGGCTACAGGCGCTTATACATAAATTTTTGTAAGATAACCAGACTAGTTGCAAAAATAAATAGTGAGCAGGACTTACTTCAAAGCTTTGGTATAATCCTTTGCATAATAATACTCCTCTCCCATTTGAACCACTATAAAGGAAAAAATATTTATGTACATAATTTAAAACCATTCAAAGTTGCATAAAATTGTGGCATGTTATGGATACATACTTAGATGACTTTTCATTCTTGGACACTTATACTTCTTGAATTGTGCAACAGCATTGCTCAGAAGAGTTATTATTATTTCCTGTTAGAAAAGGTAAAGTATAAAACAGTTTAATTAAAATAATTTCATATTTTCCTTGAATCCTGTAAAAAATAGTTTATATTGGAAAAAACTTACAGAGTGAACAACATTTCTCTCTTTCAGCTGAATGGCAAGAATTCCCACCTTCTCTTTTTCAGGGTCAGAAAGATCAAAACCTGTGTAAGATAAGACGCAACCCATCTTAGGTAGCTCATTTAACATAAATCTTCACATGAACATTGTATGTGTACACTCCTTGAATCCTTTACTTTAACATAACATACTTAAGTTTCTTAAACATTCTAGAATCTTACAGGTTCTAAGAGACAGCTCTGTTAACATGGATACTTCTCTGTGATCTCTGTTCTGAAGAGATCATCATTGAGCTCAATGTTCTTCTGCTTATGGAATCAACCACTTGAAGAGTAACATCAATGTCATCCTCTATAAAGAATATAGTCTGGACATTAAAGTAAATAATTTCTTAACACTTAAGGTTCAATTGCCCAGATACTGCTTGAATTAAATTATGCATAAAACATAAAAAGATACAGAGATATTATTTTTAAGGTGATACAACTCAACACTTTTCAAATATCAAATTGTTAAAATTAACTGAAATTAAAATAATAAATAACAACAGTGGCTTATCGTGCTATGTCAACATATGTCCAAATGTTTTAATCCCATCAAAATCATTCATTATAAGATGTAGTGATACAAAGCATTCTAAAAAACAAAGAAACTGCAGGTCTTAAAAAAGAATAATGTTTAAAAGCACACATTTTTACCTCAACAGAATTTCTTATCCCTAACAGAGCCAACGGAAACATTATGATAGTTATCTTTGCCTTCTGAGGATGAGAGAAAAAGGTGGAGGGAAAAATTATTTACTTAGTATTCCTTGTCGCCATGATCTTTGTCCATAAAAGTCAAGAACGCCTGTTTGTGTTTCTAAGGGATCAGGATTGGGATACATTATAGAAGCCTGTAAATTAAAACACAAACCTAAATAATAGTTTATATAATCCATCACAAATCAACTTGTGCCCAGTCTTTGACTGAACAAAAATGTTACCACACATACAAAAGACAATCACACATTAGAATTCAAAGTTGTAAATGTTTCAACACAAATTAAATTGTAACAAAAGTTAAAAAAAAAATTTCATTTAATGCTTAGGTAATCCTACAAAAATTAAATGCAATAAATCAACCTGATTCTGACAAATGATTTTATAGTAACCTCTTTATCTTTGCTATAATAAACCAGTAAAAATATGAATTATGCTTGATATTTATTCCATATGTATAAGTGTTCTTTATGCAAAAGAAAACCAATGTTTTAAAGAGAAGACACTATTTTCTTTCTTTATTACTTCTCTACTAAGTCCTGGCATTTAAGGCAAAGGAGGAATTTTTGGCAACAGAATTGACAAATTTACACTGCTTCATTTTTCTTTGTTGTAACTTTCCTCTCTGAAACCAAAATGTAATAAAAGTGTTGAAAAATGTAGAAAACATCCAAAAGGAAAAATATTTTAATTATATATAAACTTGCTACCAACATGAAGAATGTATATATCATTCTTCCAGATTTCATGTCCAAAAATTCTTAACTATTGTAATAATTTTCTATTTTTTATTTAAGTGTATTTCATACCTTTCTCCCTATCATTATATAGTCTTCTAAAAATTTTCATGGTCGCCTGCTATTCCATATTTTAACAAATTTCCTATAGCTGTTCATCTTATTTCTGTTTTACATTTCAATTAATAAGTCTGTGAGGGCGGTGCCTGTAGCTCAGTGGGTAGGTGCTGGCCCCATATACCGAGGGTGGCAGGTTTGAACCTGGCCCCAGCCAAACTGCAACAAGAAATAGCTGGGTGTTGTGGTGGGCGCCTGTAGTCCCAGCTACTTGGGAAGCTTAGGCAAGAGAATCGCCTAAGCCCAGGGGTTGGAGGTTGATATGAGTTGTGACATCACGGCACTCTACCGAGGGCGACAAAGTGAGACTCTGTCTCAAAAGAAAAAAAAAAAAGTCTGTGAGAACAATTTCATAAATAAATCGTGGTATTTCTCTCTTAGGATCTATTATTTGCCTTAGTATTCCTGAAAGTAAAATTTTGGGTCAAAAGTTATACATACTTATTTAAGGCATCTCACATTACTATCTGACAGAAATATTACCAATCGCATGTGTTAATGCCCAATTCTTTATATCCTAATGCTAGCTTAAATCGCTTTTTAAAAATACTGTGTTCTGGCTTGGCACCTGTAGCTCAGTGGCTAGGGCGCCAGCTACATACACGGGAGCTGGCGGGTTCGAATCAGCCCGGGCCTGCCAAACAACAATAACAATTATAACAACAACAAAAAAATAGTCAGGTGTTGTGGCGGGTGCCTGTAGTCCCAGCTACTGGGAGGCTGAGGCAAGAGAATGGCTTAAGCCCAAGAATTTGAGGTTTCTGTGAGCTGTTACGCCACAGCACTCTACCGAGGGCAACAAGTGAGACTCTATCTCAATAAATAAATAAAAATACTGTATTCTAATTATAAACTCATGTATTCTGATTACAAACTGTATTCCAAACTCAAAAAATATAATACATGGAGTAAAGTTATTGATCATACACAAATAACATGCTAAAAAGAGTTATATCATCATTTAAGAGAAAAAATTCCCAGCATTTCATGTACAAATAATATGCAAACTATTTGGTTTTGGAATAGTTTTTAAAACAGTAGTACTGGGTGGCGCCTGTGGCTCAGTGAGTAGGCACTGGCCCCATATGCCAAGGGTGGCAAGTTCAAACCAGGCCCCGGCCAAATTGCAACAAAAAAATAGCCGGGCGTTGTGGTGGGTGCCTGTAGTCCCAGCTACTCGGGAGGCTGAGGCAAGAGAATCGCCTAAGCCCAAGAGCTGGAGGTTGCTGTGAGCTGTGTGACGCCACAGCACTCTACTGAGGGCGACAGCCTGAGACTCTGTCTCTAAAAAATAAATAAATAAGTAAATAAAATAGTAGTATTAGTAATATTCATCTGTCTTCAGAGAACAAAACAGCAGGTTTTAAGTAAAAATAAACTGATATAACAACATGACTATAAATGTATATAAATATATACAGTATGTGTGTGTAAAATATACATATATCTCTACACACATACATACACACAGTTTTTACTTTAAAGGTGCTTGTGAGGAAATTAATAACTAGATTTAATCATCCAAGAGAGGTAAAATCAAATGTTAAGTTTAAGAAACTATGCAGTTAACTTTATGCCTCAAACAGATTCTTAAAAAAAAGTCAAAAGTTATTCTCTCCAATGGGGAAAAACAAAGCACATTCCCCTAATCTTTGTTTTTTGTTTTTTTTTTGGGGGGGAGATAAGAGTCTCAAGCTGTCACCATTAGTAGAGTGCTGTGGTATCACAGCTCACAGCAACCTCAAACTCTTGGGCTGAAGAGCTTCTCGTGCCTCAGCCTCCCAAGTAGCTGGGACTACAGGCGCCCGCCACAATACCCAGCTATTTTTTGTTGTTGTTGCAGTTGTCATTGTTGTTTTATCTGGCCTGGGCTGGGTTCAAACCCACCAGCCTCAGTGTATGTGGCCGCCCCCCCAATCTTTTTTTAAACTTCGACTGCAGTAAACATAGACATAATCCGTTTATACTGAGACAAGGGCTAAAATGTGGCTTTCATTTTTAAATTATTTTCTCTTGTCTAAGTCATTAATTTATTGTTAAACATAAATTAGTTCCTTAAAAAAATATTTTTGCTCAGGCTCAGCGCCCATAGCACAGTGGTTACAGCATTGACCACATGCAACAAGGCTGGGCCAGCTGAGCAACGGTGACAACTGCAACAAAAAATAACCAGGTGTTGTGGTGGTCGCCTGTAGTCCCAGCTACTTGGGAGGCTGAGGCTAGAGAATCACTTAAGCCCAAGAGTTTGAGGTTGCTATGAGCTATGATGCCACTATACTCTGCTGAGGAGGACACAGTAAGACTGTCTCAAAAAAAAAAAAAAAAAAATTTCTGCTCAATTCACGTGCAAAAATGGAATACCGTATATACTCAAGTATAAGCTGAGTTTTTTCCGGAATTTGTGCCGAAAAACCCAAACTCGGCTCAAATTTAGTGCTGAAAAAACTCGGCTTATACTCGAGTATATACGGTACTTGGGCAAAAACAAAAAATAATCATAATTCCTAAAACTACAAAAACTGATTATATTCAAAGGCTTAGAGAAAATCAATACCAATCAGTACTGGCTTATTTAAAAAAAAAAAAAATTTCCCAAATGCTAATTAATATGAGAGTTGATGACTTACTTCATGGTTACAGAGGGCTTTGGCAAGCTGCTTCCGCTCCTGGGCATAGTATGTGGCCTGCTGGTAATAGAAACCAGGATTCTGAGTCTGAATAGCTGTTAACCCTAATTTAATAGCTTCGTCAAATAAATCTCCAAAGGCCTGGAATCTTAAAGGAAAAACATCAAGAAATAAAAAAAGAATGAATAGGAAAAGGAAAGAAAAGGAAACATTTCTAATTATTTATCCTGGGAACCATAACCTCAGCAGACTATATTAAAAAATGCTATTGATCAAAGTTAATATTTATTGTAATTTCTTTGTAAATATTAATGTACATGAATTGTAGCTTATAGATAAATTCTGTACTTAAGTCATCCCTTCTATGCTAACAAGACTTTATAAATATACCCTTGAACTAGATCTCAACTGAAATAGCTCCCACCAGTCTAATATATCCAGAAATAATTTTATTGCAGCAATTTCTTTTCTTGTGTGGGCATGTATTAGTTTGTCTACTGGCTTCATATTAGTATTGAGTATATTGGATATTTACTTTTACATTTTTTTTTTTTTGAGACATGGTCTCGTTTTGTTGCCCTCTGTGGAGTGCCCTAGCGTCATAGCTCACAACAATCTTTAATTCTTGGGCTCAAGCGATTCTCTTGCCTCAGTCTCCCAAGTAGCTGGGACTACAGGCACCCGCCACACGTCCAGCTACTTTTTACAGACAGGGTCTTGTTCTGGCTCAGGCTGGTCTCGAACCTGTGAGCTCAGGTAATCCACCTGCTTCAGCCTCCCAAGTGCTAGGATTACAGGAGTGAGCCACCATGTCGGACTGTTTTTATATTCTTGTCCTATTTTACTAAAGAGAATGTTCTCTAGCTCTGCCCAGGTTAATACAAAAGATGCAAAGTCTCCATGGTATACATATACCATAATTTATTAATCCATTCATGGGTTGATGGGCACTTGGGTTGATTCCACATATTGGTGATTGTAAATTGAGCTGCGATAAACAATCTAGTACAAATGTCTTTATGATAAAATGCTTTTTTTCACTCTAGGTAGCTATGTAGTAATGGGATTGCAGAATCAAACAAAAGGTCTATTTTGAGTTCTTTGAGGATTCTCCATACTTCTTTCCAAAGAGGCTAGGTTATTTTTTAGTCCCAACAATAGTGTAAAAGTGTTCCTTTCTCTCCATATCCGTACAAGCATTTGCAACTTTGGGACTTTGTGATGTGGGCTATTCTCACTGGGGTTAGGTGATATCTCAGGTGGTTTTCATTTTAGAAATTTTATGCATCAGTCTCAAACAGTAAGCATGAAAGCAGGAATTCTGTTTTGTTTACTGCTATATTCTTAGGACCTAGACACATAGGTAGAAACATAATAGACACATAGTGGAAACATAATAAATACATGTTGAAGAAGATGGTAGGTACCCTGAACTAACTGATATCCTTTAAGGAACTATACAAACCAATACATACTATTACCAGAAATACATTTAAGCTACATCATTAAAATCTAATTATGGACAAAAAACTTGCTTCAGTTTTAGAACCAAGGCCCACACTAATTCCATTTCTGCAAATCCCATGTATTATTTTTAAAAAATATTCTAGAAGTACAATTTAAAACATACTGTTTTGACATCCATGCAGCATGCTCAAAAGACAACTCCGCACTTCCAATTTTTTTCTTACACAAGTCGATATGTTTTCGGAACTGAGCAATTGCATCCAATGGGGTGTTGTGTTGAAAACACAGCCTACAGATCTGCAAAACATACGATCAATCCCAAATTAAAAAAAAAAAGTTCAAGTCAAAAGGCATATTCATTTAAAAATAAGTTTAAGGCTGGGCCCAGTGGCTCACACCTATAATCCTAGCACTCTGGGAGGTCGAGGCAGGTGGATTGCTTCAGCTCAGTAGTTCAAGACCAGCCTGAACAAGAGTGAGATCCTGTCTCTAAGAGTAGCCAGGCATTGTGGTGGGCACCTGTGGTCTCAGCTACTTGGGAGGCTGAGACAACAGGATCGTTTGAGCCCAAGAGTTTGAGGTTGCTGTGAGCTATGATGCTATGGCATTCTATCCAGGGCAACAATGTGACTCTGTCTCAAAAAAAAAAAAAAAAAAGGGTCCTTATCTAACAAAAGCAATCAATGTAAGCTGGTTCTCTGTACCCTCAATGAATCCCCAACAATAAAAACAATGAAAATTTAAAAATTAAAAATGAATTTAAAAATACCTTTTTAAAAAGACTATGGAATTTCCCTCCCTGAAGTTCTTTGCCATAGACTTTCTTCAACAGAACGGTTAAGCTAAAACCAGGGGATATAGTGAAATAAAGTAGGGCCAGGCACAGTGCCTCACACCTGTAATCCAAGGTGAGTGGACTGCTTGAGCTGCCAAGTTTGAGATAACCCTGAGCAAGAGCGAGACATGGTGATAGGCGCCTGTAATCCCAGCTACTTGGGAAGCTGAGGCAAGAGGATCATTTAAACTCAAGGGTTTGAGGTTACTGTGAGCTATGATGCCATGCACTCTACCCAGGGTAAAAGAGTGAGGCTATGTCTCAAAATAATAAAAAGAGGCTCGGTGCCCAAGGCTGACGGGCTCCAACCTGGTCTGGGCCAACTAAACAACTGCAACAAAAAAACAGCCAGGCATTGTGGTGGGCATATGTAGTCCCAGCTACTTGGGAGGCTGAGGCAAGAGAATTGCTTAAACCCAAGAGTTGGAGGGTGCTGTGAGCTGTGAAGCCAGGGTACTCTACCAAGGGCAATATAGTGAGACTCTGTCTCAAAAAAAAATAAATAAATAAAAATAAAAAAAACATGAAAGAAAGAAAAAGAGGCTCACGTCTGTACTCCCAGTGCTGTGGGAGGCCGAGGTAGGTGGATTGTCTGAGCTCAAAGGTTAGAGACCAGTATCAACAGCAGTGAGCCAGAGTAAGACTCCGTCTCTACTAACATCAAAAAAAAAAAAAAGAAAGAAAGAAAAAGAAATGAAATAGGTTCGGTGCCTATAGCTCAGTGAGTAGGGCATCAGCCACATACACTGGGGCTGGAGGGTTCGAACTTGGCCCGGGCCTGCTAAACAACGACAACTACAACAAAAAATTAGCTGGGCACTAGGGCGAGTGCTGTAGTCCCAGATCCTTGGGAGGCTGAGGCAAGAGAATCTCTTAACCCCAAGAGTTTGAGGTTGCTATGAGACTGTGACACCACGGCACTGTACCGAGGGAGACAACTTGAGACTCTGTCTCAAAACAAACAAACAAAGAAAGAAATGAAATAAAGTAACCCAGTATTTGTATTGATTTTATTCTATACTTTAGAAAAACTTATACAAAAATGTAGAAATTTTTTCTTTTGAGACAGGTTCTTGCTCTGTTGCCCAGGCCAGAGTACAGTGACACAATTATAGCTCACTGTACTTGAACTCCTAGACTGAAGTGACTCACCTCAGCCTCCCAAATAGCTGGGAATACACATGTACATGACCATATCCAGCTAATTTTTTAAGTTTTTTGTATAGACAGGGTCTTGTTATATTGCCTAGGCTAGTCTTGAACTCCTGGCCTCAAACAATCCTTTTTCATCAACTTTCCAAGGTGTTGAGATTACAGATCTGAGACCCTGTTCCTGGCCTAAATTATATAAATTATTCCCTCAGCTATCCAATTTCCCTTTTCAGAGGCAACTGGTTTCTGGTATATGCTTCTGGATATAGTCTACATACAAGTATGTGTACACTTATATATAAGCTATTGTTTTTAAACAAATAGCATCACACTAAATATGCTCATTTGTGCCTTAATTTTTAGACCTAACAATGTATTTTGGATATCACTCCCTATCAGTACATCGAGCTCCCTCACTCTTTTTTTTTTTTTGAGACAGAGTCTCACCACATCACCCTTAGTAGAGTGCCTGTGGCGTCATAGCTCACAGCAACCTCAAACTCTTCTTGGGCTCAAGTGATTCTCTTGCCTCAGCCTCTTAAGTAGCTAGGTCTACAGGCGCCCGACACAATGCCCAACTATTTTTTGTTGCATTTGTCATTGCTGCTTAGCTGGCCCGGGCTGGGTTCGAACCCACCAGCCTCAGTGTATGTGGCTGGCGCCATAACCACTGTTCTATGGGCGCCAAGCCAGTTAAGCCTCATTCTTAATAGCTTATAATGCTCCATTATTTACAGTTAAATTTTATACAACCAGTCATTTATTGCTGGGTTTTTTCAATCTTTTCCTATTAAAAGAGGTAATAAATATCTACATGTATGTAATTTTTAAATGTTAGCATGTATGTGAGGCAAATTTCCTGAAATGGAATTGCTAGGTCAAAGGGAACATCTACTTTAAATTTATATAGCCACTGCAAAAATATTCTCTACAAAAGTTGTATCAGCCAAGTACAGTGACTCACAGCCTATAATCCTAGCACTCTGGGAGGCCAAGGCAGGTGGATTGCTTGAGCTCATGAGTTCAAGGCCAGCTTAAGCAAGAGCAAAACCCCGTCTCTAAAAAAATAGCCAGGCATTATGACGCGCATCTTTAGTCCCAGTTACTTGGAAGGCTGAGGCAAGAGAATCATTTGCGCCTAAGAGTTTTGAGGTTACTGTGAGCTATGACACCACGGCATTCTACCCAGGGTGACAGAGTGAGACTCTGTCTCAAAAACAAACAAACAAAAAAGTTTTACCAGTTTACACTTGCACCAACAATGAATTAAATATTGTTCTACCGATTTATACTTATACCAGCAATAAATTAAAGTATCTATTTACCCACATATCTTCGATCCTGTGCCAGGTATCTGTGAGATGTATATGGAAAACTGAAAAGCAAAACAGTCTTCACTTATCTTTCTAAAGGTATCTGTTTCTATAAATACAATTCTTTTTCTTTTTTTTTTTTTTTTTTTTTTGAGTAAGTAGGTGGAACTACAGGCACCTGCCACAAAGCCTGGCTATTTTTAGAGACGAGGTCTCCCTTTTTGCTCAGGCTGGTCTCGAACTTGTGGGCTCAAGCAATACCCCCCGACTCAGCCTCCCAGAATGTTGGGATTACAGGAGTGAGCCACCATGCCTGGCTATAACATACAATCTTAAAATAAAATGCTCAATGGGCAAAAAAATTCCCTCTAAGGTAAAGAAACATGCTTTTTCTTTACTGTGTCTACATTAAACCAAGAAAGTCCTGATGTGTGTTATCTTTTAAAAATCTAATAATCTAGGTAGCTTTCCCCTGTTCTCACTTAAAACAAATAAAGAAAAACCAAAAAACTATCCCAACTGTAAATAACTCTAGAACTCATCAACTCAAAAACCAATCATTACAATCAGGCTGTTAAGAACCAACGCCCTTCTGAAGAAAAAGAATATAAACAAGGAAAATAGAATTAATCAAACATTAACTTTTTAGGGTAAGAAAATATATATATATATTTTTTTAGACAGAGTCTCAATTCTGTCGCTCTGGGTAGAATGCTATGTCGTCATCATAGCTCATAGCAACTAACTCCTGGGCTCAAGAAATCCTCTTGCCTTAGTTTTTCTATTTTTAGTAAAGACAGGGTCTTGCTCTTGCTCAGGTTAGTCTCGAACTCCTGAGCTCAAGCAATCTACCTGTCTCAGCCTCCCAGAATGCTGGGATTACAGGTGTGAGCCACTGCACCCAGTCAAGAAACTAACTTTGATGTTCAAATTTTAAAAGGACAATTTAATATTTAAAGACAAATTCCCTTTATTTGGAAGTAGAAGTATTACCTTGTAGTTTATAAATCCTGCCATAGTCTTAATTTCCAGAATATTAGTTTCATGGGCTCTCAGTTCATGTACAAGGTTATAGGCGGCCCTATAGTTCCTAATGTAAACATAAGGAGGGTGGTTAATTATGATATAATTTATGAAAAGATTTCCAGGAACAAAATCATTAGAAATAACAGACAACATTTCTTAGCACTCAGTAGCTTGGTAACAGCACATACACATCAACCTCTAATTTCCTGAAAAAGATCTAATGGCTAATAACATGTGGGAGGAATCAATAACCTTTCACAAAGAACAGAATGATCACAGGTGCATTGTTCTTCCAATAACCAATAAAAAACAAGTTGAAAAATGAAAGTAAATTGGACAATTGTCCAGAATTACATCAAAAAATGAGCATTCTACTTAAAAAAAATAAAGAATAAAAAATAAAGAAAAAAAGTTTTTTTCTTTTAAGAGATAGAGTCTTGGTCTGTCACAAAAAGTACTATTACAAGTTTCTCAAACAAACAGATGCTGTATTAGCAAAGGTGATATCAAGACAGAGCATGGGTCAGTAATTTTTTAACTTCAGTCCCCCTACAGGTTATGAATATCACTGATCTCAGGTAGAAGCTGGAGAGGAAGGAAAATGTCCTTAGGACGGTGAGCGCTGAAGGAGGGTGATGATAAGAGAGCAAAGGAGAAACCTTTTTTTTTTTTTTTTTTAATTTCCTGCCCTCCAATGGTCAGTGAACTGGCCCCCTATTTAAAAAGTTTGAGGACCCCTGTGACGTGGAGCTCATCTGCCCCCTTTCTTGTGGTGCCCCATGGGAAGGCCCAGCTTCCACACGCTCAAGGGAAGCCACAGCGGAGTCTCCAGTCCCTGCTCGCAAAGGAGAAATCTTAAAACAAGGTTCTCCACAGAAAAAAGTTTGTTCTTAACTTTTCCAGGAAAATTTCTTTCTTTCCAGAATTATTTTTAAGCAGAACTAAAACTGGAGGTTTTCACCACGGAATACTATGCAGCCATAAAAAAGATGGAGATTTCACATCTTTTATGTTTACCTGGATGGAGCTGGAACATATTCTTCTTAGTAAGTATCTCAAAAATGGAAAACCATTATAAGCCATATATATATACCATATATAACCACCTACACACTCATACAATTGGCAAAACATAACTATAGTCTAGAAAGTACAAGGGAAGAAGAGAGAGAGGGGAGGGGAGTGGGGATATGGAAGGAGAGAGGGTATTTGGGGGACCTCACCTAATGTGCATGATACAATGGTACATTTCAAAACTATTAAGAAATGAGTATAATTGCGATGGATGTGTTACTTAGTTCAAGGTAAACATTTCACATTGTATATCGAAGCAGTACCCTGAACCCCACAAATGCATCAATGTATAAAGTTATGATTTAATAAAAAATAATTATTAAAAAAAAATAGTGCCAAAAGGAAAGTTTATAAACACCTACATTTAACAAGAAAGATGATTTTGGATTTTAAAACTCCTAACTTTACACCTCAAAGAACTAGAAAAGAAGAGTATACTAAATCCACAGTTAGAAGGAAGGAAACAGTAAAAATTGACACCACACTCTAACCAACTAAGCTAACCAGCCACCCAGAAACAATGAAGATGAGAGCAGAAATAAAAAAAATACATACTAGAAAAGCAATAAAAAAATCAACACAACTAAAAGTTGTTTTTAAAATATAAAATCAACACACTCTTAGCTAGACTAAAAAAAATGGCGAAAGACTCAAATAAATAAAATGAAAAAGGAGACATTACAATGGACATTTCCCAAATACAAAGAATTGTAAGGAACAATGATTAACAGTTACATGCCATCAAGTTGTATAACCTAAAAAAATGAGTAACTTCTAGAAATATACAATCTACCAAGACTGAGTCAAGAAGAAATAGAAAGTATGAATGGACCACATAACAAATAAGAAGATTGCAATCAAAATGTTCATACTACCCAAAGCAATCTACAATTAAATGCAATCCCCATCAAAGCACCAATGCCATACTTTAAAGAACTCGAAGAAATAGTTATTTGAAGAATAAATAAATAAATAAATATGAAAAAAAAAAAAAACCCTGGAGGTTTTTAACTAATACCATCCATTTAAATGAACTACATTAAAGCCAGTGACAATTATATGTGTATAAACTCACTGAGATTCAGAGAATACAATTTAGTAATTAGTCCCTCAACAATAATAAAAATAAGATATTTCTACATTATTCCTGTGAATAATAGAATTATTTTCATTTAATTCTATTTTTCTCCTCTTCCTTAATTTTAGGCTAAGTAGTTGCTTTTTACCCTCTTACCAATCTTCAAAAATTGAGTTAAAGTTACAAAGAGGTTATGTTTACCAAGAAGTGCTTGGTAAAAACAATAGAATAAAATGTTTACCCACTGCCCACACATCTACAACTAAGCTTCAAGGCTCTATGTAGATACTTCAAATGGAAAGTAATGCTACTGACAGGCACTATAAACCAAAAAAAAAAGTTAAATTAAAAATGAAATCATAGTTGAATTCAATAAATGTACTGTAAACTTTTAAAAAACAGCCTGATTTAGATAATAAATAATGTATATTATACTTTCGAGTCTCTTAACACAAGGATTTTTTTGTTGTTGAGACAGAGTCTCACTATGTCACCCCTGGTAGAGTGCCATGACATAATAGCTCACAGCAACCTCAAACTCTTGGACTTAAGTAATTCTCTTGCCTCGGCCTCCCAAGTAGCTGGGACTACAGGCGTCCGCCACAACGCCTGGCTATTTTTTTGTTGCAGTTGTCATTGTTGTTTAGCTGGCCTGGGCTAGGTTTGAACCTGCCACTTTGGTGCTTGTGGCCGGCACTGTAACCACTGTGCTATGGGTGCCGAGCCAACAAAAGGTTTTGTTTTGAGTATACAAATAATAAATAGTAAAGATGGGGAAAATTTTAGTATTATATTTCTTTAGATCATAAAATTTAACGAAATTAGACCAGAAAGCTTTATGACACTGTAAAATGTATTTCCAATATAAAATAAAAAGTTTAACCTTCAAAATAATATAATCGATTCATCTCTGAACTACAGTAAATATTAAATACCTGCATTGAACAGAAGCATTTAAAAGTTAATTACAATTTGGTTGAGATTTAGAAATCGCCACTTATGTTACTATTAACATAAAGATAAGAACAATTCAGTCTGAAAACTGTTAAAAACTTACTTCAGTGCATTTTGTGTGTCTTGTTTCAACTCACTGAAGAAAGCTATTTTGAACTGATGTCTGACAAATAAAAGCTGAAAAAATAGAAGAAAATTACTATTATACATATTCTACTTAAAATGTGAAAACCGTAATAACATTTATTACAAGGAAACAATAAAAGAATGAAAAATATATTCAAAATTAAAATGCAAGAATTGTTCCAAAAAATAAGCATATAGTTAACAAAGCTATAAAAACCTATCTTTAAGAACCTTACGGACAAAGAGTTTAATAATAAACCTTAAGGGCAAGAAGTTTAATTTAAAAACAATTAGCTTTTAAGAGCTTGGAAAACTTTAGAAGAACTAAAGTCATTTAAAACTATCAAAGTATTAAAGACATGTAATAACTACTTCAAAAATAATCGATAAGTAATCTGCTCTTGAACTTGTATTGCAAAAAACATTACCTGGTGAGTTGTTTTATTCAGAAATTCTTTATGAGATTTCACTCTTCTGATCTCAGTGTAGTAATAAGTCTGTGCATGTTCATAAAAAGCATTTTCTAACCTATTAAAAATAAGACAAAACCAACATTCAAATATTAAGGTAATGTTAAACCAAACTGTTTTCAAGAATAGTATTTGTGAGCCCTGAAAATAAAATCCTGACAGAGATAATGGCTATTTTACTTTCTAATTAAGATAAAAAGCAAAAATCTAACCTAAATTCCTAGGTTAAAAAATCTAAAAATAAGACTCCACTAAAACCATTTAAAATTATTTACAAGATAAAATTGATAAAAATAACTTGCCCTAATTCATAAAAATTAGTGAGCTCTAAGATTACTTTGATTTCTATTAATTCTTATAAAGAGTCTGAAAAGAATATTCAATACTTGATTATTTTATTTTGCAATTTTTTGTACTTTAGTTTTTATGACTTAAAAGTGTAAGAAAACTAATTAGGAAGAAAGCAAAAATAAAACAAACAAACTGGTAAATGAGGCAAAAATAACATTTATATAATTTAAATCCTACTTTGTTCCATGGCTTTCAGATAACATAGAAACAAAATCTGAACAGAGATGGATAAACAACTGAAACTTTCTTTTTCTGTTATTGTTATTGTTGTTGCAATTGTCATTGTTTTAACTGGCCTGGGCCAGGTTCGAACCTACCAGCCTCAGTGTATGTGTCTGGCTAGCGCCCTACCCACTGAGCTATGAGGGCTGCCATAGCTGAAACTTTCTTTGGTGAAAAAGGTATACATCAGGAGTATTTGCCTAGGGCATAAAAAAAAGCTGAATTCTTAACCAGACAAAAGATAAAGAAAAACCTTTATTCAAGGTTTTTTCCTCCTCAGAATAAAACAGAATTTTGGAAAACATATAAAAAAAACAAATCGAATGGGTAACTAAAAATTTTTATATCAGATGTAGATAGATATACATACATACATACATACATATATATATATTTTTTTGAAACAGAGTCTCACTTTGATGCCCTTGGTAAAGTGCCTTGTCATCACAGCTCACAGCAACCTCAAACTCTTGGGCTCAAGTGATCCTCCTCCTTCAGCCTCCTGAGTAGCTGGGACTACAGACACCCACCACTATGCCCGGCTATTTTTAGCAACAGGGACTCTTGCTCAGGCTGGTTTCAACGCTAGAGCTCAAGCAATCAACTCGCCTGGGCCTCCCAGAGTGCTAGGATTATAGGCATAATCCACCTCGCCTGGTCTATCAGATATATTTTAAATTGGATTTTCTAGGGTAAGCTTTTTCTACTTTCAAAACTATAATTTTTAAGAGGGCTGGGTGTGGTGGCTCTTGCCTGCAATCCCAGCACTCAGGGAGGCTGAGGCAGGTAGATTGCCTGAGCTCATGGATTTGAGACCACCCTGAGCAAGAGCGAGACCTTGTCTCTACTAAAAATAGAAAAACTAGCTGGACATGGTAGCAGGTGCTTGTAGTCCCAGCTTGAGAAGCTGAGGCAGGAGGATCACTTGAGCCCAGGAGTTTGAGGTTGCTATGAGCTATGATGCGATGGCATTCTAGCCAGGGCAATAGAGTGAGACTCTGTCTCAAACAAAACAAAACAAAACAAAACAAAACAAAACAAGTTCTTCTCAACAGAGAAATCGGTATTATTGAATCTAGATTATCTCGGGAGGTTATCAAAGATAAATTAGTTTTCAAGCTGGGACTCAAAGACAAAACATCTGTTAAATAGTTAATAAAGAAAACTGAGAGCAAGTATAGGCCTGATAAGTCTTACCATTTCCTCTAAACTTAAGTGATACAGAATCCAATCCTTCCCTGTTTTAAATATAATAAATTAGCCACAGAGATATCCCCAATGTAGGGTAAGTATCATAAGACTTTTAGTTTTTAATCCACAATCTTCTATATTTTTTGAGTGAGAGTTTTTTTTTTTTTTTTAGGAAAAAAATGCATCCAGTTTCAAAAACATAAAATAAGTAAATAAATGACAGATCTCGTTGAAATGTGAGGGGGGGGGTTAATGAAAAGAACAATTTTTTAGTAGGTACTCAAAAATTATATTTCTAAGGTAACATCATAGAATTAAGAAAACACTTCTGGCTGGGCACAGTGATTCACACCTGTAATCCTAACGCTCTGGGAGGCCAAGGCAGGTGGATTGCTTGAGCTCATGAGTTGGAGACCAGCCTGAGCAAGAGTGAGACCCCCCCTCTCTAAAAAATAGCTGGGCATTGTGGTGGACGCCTATAGTCCCAGCAATTCAAGAGGCTGAGGCAGGAAGATTGCTTCAGCCTAAGAGGGTGAGGTTGTTGTGAGCTATGGCGCCACAGCACTCTACCTAGGGGTACAAAGTGAGAATAAGACTTTGTCTTAAAAAAAAAAAAAAAAAAAAAAAAAAACGAAAAGAAAAAAGAAAGGGTGGCACCTGTGGCTCAGTGGGTAGGGTGCCAGCCCCATATACTGAGGGTGCCGGGTTCGAACCCAGCCCCAGCCAAACTGCAACAGAAAAATAGCTGAGCGTTGTGGTGGGCACCTGTAGTCCCAGCTACTCAGGAGGCTGAGGCAAAAGAATCGCCTAAGCCCAGGAGTTGGAGGTTGCTGAGAGCTGCAACACTACAGCACTCTACAGAGGGCAATAAAGTGAGACTCTGTCTCTACAAAAAAAAGAAAGCAAGCTCTTTTGGGAAAACAGGCCTTAATTTTCTTTGTTCTACAACAGAAAACCCAACTGATTCTGTCTTTCCATTTAGTGATTTAAGATAGCTGAATTTTAAATGTATATCCTTTTTTACGCCAAATAACCACTACTTCCTTCCCACTAATCTAAACTTCAAGCACAGATGCAGGCCTTTCTCTTCCCCAGAGCCTTCCTAGGCTACAAATACCCATTTGTCCTCTGAAATCCTGTAAGACTCACAAATTATATTACAGAATTTACACTTGCAATGCTCTGTAATATTTAATTAAATTGTTCAGTTTAAGAAGGACATACAGAATGAAAAAGAAAACCATTTTATAGTCAAAATCAATGAAAATAGTCATATCTAAATACATCCCAGCTAAAAATGTAATACTGTAAAACTTCTTTGCAGGCTGAGCGAGTTGGCCCACACCAGTAATCCCAGCACTCTAAAAGGCTGAGGCAAGAGGATCACTTGACCTCAGGAATTCCAGACCAGCCTGAGCAAGAGTGAGACCCCATGTCTAAGAATAGAAAAACTAGCCGAGAATTGTAGCAAGCACCTGTAGTCTCAGATACTCAGGAGGCTCAGGCAGGAGGATGGCTTTAGCCCAAGAGTTTGAGATTGCTGTGAGCTATGACACCACAGCACTCTATCCAGGGTGAGTGAGACTCTCGCAAAAAACAAAAAACAAAAAAACAAACTTAGGGCTGGGTGTGGTGGCTCACATCTGTAAACCTATCACTCTGGGAGGCTGAGGTGGATGGACTGCCTGAATTCATGAGTTTGACACCAGCCTGAGCAAAAGGGAGACCCTGCCTCTAAAAAGAGCAAGATGTTGTGGTGGGCGCCTGTAGTCCCAGCTACTTGGGAGGCTGAGACAAGAGGATCACTTGAGCCCAAGAGTTTGAGGTTGCTGTGAGCTATGATGCCACAGCACTCTACCAGAGGGTGACAAAATAACACTGTCTCAAAAAAGAAAGAAACCTTCTATGTAACACTAAATGCCAGAAAACAATGAATAATGGCCACATAATTTTTGAGATGATATTGTATTCTCAAGTAGTCTACCCTCTAACTATGAAGGCTTTATGAAGATATTTAAGATGTGATAGGATTTAGGACCTTCTTAAAGAATTATTTATATAAATGTATCAACATACTAAGAACGAAGGAAAATACTGGGCCAGAAATGGAGACACTCTCATATAAAACGACACATACATCATACCAGAACATGTGGTAGTTACTAGAAAAATACAATGGAAAAATACATAAACTTTTTTTTTAAATGAGGTTTACCCAGATGTAGATAGGGAAAAGTGTCCATGAGGTAATGATAAGCAGAGGAAGACTGTGGTATATTACATGATTACATTTTTTCTGTGTGTGTTTAGGTGTGTGTATATACTATAAAAACATATTCCTGTGCGGCACCTGTGGCTCAAAGGAGTAGGGCATTGGCCCCATGTACCGGAGGTGGTGGGTTCAAACCCAGCCCTGGCCAAAAACTGAAAAAAAAAACAAAAAACCATATTTGTTCCTATATATAAAGACTTTTTTTAAAAAGGAAATTTAAGAAATTGTTGAGAGTGGTTATCTCAGGGATTGGATATGGTTAAAAAAAGGGACTTTTACTTTTACCCTAAATCCTCTGTACCACTTGTATTTTTTCATGAGCATTTTTAAAAAATAAATAGGTCTAATCTACTAATATCTCAATTCCTAATGAATACATTAGAAAGACCATTATTTACCTTATAATATAACCCACAAGGTGGTCGGTGTGGGGCAATACAAACAGAGACTTTCCAGAGAGCTCACAGGCATTGCATAAAGCTGCAGCCCTTTCTGAAGCAATGACGTCTTCTCCTGTTGACAACCCCCATAACAATAAAGAAAGAAAGAAAATAATTAATGTATTTTTCTAAATAAATATTTCCCCAAGTCTGAAAAATGTAATTAGAAAAAAAACCCAAACCACTTTTCACCAGGCCAAGAGGAACTCTGTGCTCCCTGAGAGCTCTGAGGGGCTCTTAGAAATTATACAGTATAGACCTTTCAGGAAGACACTGTGGAATTTTCTGCTGAGCCAGACAAAATGTCAACAGATAAACCACATTACTATTTCAAAAAACATAAATAAAAATGGGAGCAATAATTCATGAAAGAGATTCCCAAAACCGTTTAGGATGTTGCAAATTTCAAAATAGAAACAAAAATATATGGCCTATGGAAGTCTGTGAAGGTAGAAGAAATAATACGTATTTGAAAACTAAGACATTTTCCCAGAGGAAATTACAATGCCTATAGCATTTTTCTTTGCCCTATAGCAAATTAAGGAAAAAAATATTACATAAGAAATGCAATTTCAAATACAGATTACCTAAATAAATAATATCACATTATATTATTTATTTATTTATATTTGAGACAGAGTCTCACTTTGTCGCCTTTGGTAGAGCACTGTGGCATCTTAGCTCACAGTAACCTCAAATTCTTGGGCTTAAGCGATTCCCTTGCCTCAGCCTCCCAAGGTGCCTAACACAAGGCCCAGCTATTTTTTAGAGACAGGGTCTTGCTCTTGCTGGCATCCAACTTGTGAGCTCAGGCAATCCACCAGCTTTGCCCTCCCAGAATTCTGGGATTACAGGTATGGCCCATCATGCTGGGCCTTATATACTTAAAAAAAAAAACCAAAAAACAAAATCAAGCAAATTAATGATTTGATCAGTTAAACATGTCCCTCATGTCCCCTACATGAGGAGGTAAGTGAAACCGCCAGCATAGATTAAGAATTTGCATTATTTACCATTTTTAGTTTTCTATACTATTATTTATAGTAAATATGTACCAGCCCCATAATTAACTAAATGCATAAAAGATTTAAACATTGAAAAGAAAATCTTGGGCGGCACCTGTGGTTCAGTGGGTAGGGTGCCGGCCCCATATACTGAGGGTAGCGGGTTTGAACCCAGCCCTGGCCAAACTGCAATAAAAAAAGCAGGGTGTTGTGGTGGGTGTCTGTAGTCCCAGCAACTGGGGAGGCTGAGGCAAGAGAATTGTCTAAGCCCAGGAGGTGGAGGTTGCTGTGAGTTGTTGACGCCACAGCACACAGAGTTTCTTAAAAAAAAAAAAAAAAAGATAAAGTAAAGCCTGCAAAAAAAAAAAAAAAAGAAAGAAAGAAAAGGAAAGGAAATCTTGGCTCGTACCCATAACACAGTGGTTACAGTATCAGCCACATACACTGAGGCTGGTGAGTTTGAACTCAGCCTGGGCCAACTAAACAACTGACAACTGCAACAAAAAATAGCCGAGTGTTGGGCAGCGCCTGTGGCTCAAAGGAGTAGGGTGCTGGCCCTATATATGGGAGGTGGCAGGTTCAAGCCAAAAACTGCAAAGAAACAAACAAAAAAAAAAACAGCTGAGCATTGTGGTTGGTGCATGTAGTCCCAGGGGTTGAGGAAAGAGAATTGCTTAGGCTGAAGAGTTTGAGGTTGCTGTGAGCTGTGATGCCACAACACTCTACCGAAGGCGACATAGTGAGACTCCTCTCAAAAAAAAAACAAAAACAACTCCTTCGTATAAGAGTAGGATGTATAAAACAATTAATTTTTTAAAAGCCATCAAATAATTAGTTTTTTGATACCTGGGGGCAAAGGGGTTTTCTTTTGAATTAGAACCACTGCAACTTTTGTGTTTCTTCCTTGTAAACTTTGCCTGAAATGGAGAAACAGTAATAAAATTAAATTATTTTAACTTAAAAATAAATGTAGTTGTGACTTGACAGCAAGGTTGAAAATTCAACTCAAGATAATTTCAATTTAAAAAACTAAGATCAGAGGAAATCTTTTCCTGCACACAAAGAACATATATGCTATAATGATTACAATTCTAAAAACATAATCTCACATCTTCTAATCCTAAAAAAATCTGCCTTAACAGCCAGGTGAGGTGGCTCACACCTGTAATCCTACCACTCTCGGAGACTGAGGAGAGTGGACTACTTGAGCTCATGAGTTCAAGAGCAATAGGGAGACCCCATCTCTAAAAATAGCTGGGCACTGTGGGAGGCACCTTTAGTCCCAGCTACTTGGGAGGCTGAGGCAAGAGAATCAACAAGAGTAAGTTTGAGGTTACTGTGAGCTATGATGCTGTGGTACTGTACTGCAAATGGCAAAATAAAACTCTGTCACACACAAAAAAAATCTGCCTTAAAAGCAAAGTTTGATATACACTTTTGCGTAAAAGTGCAACTTACTTCTTTTGTTTTTTACTCTCAGATTAATATATGAGAGTGTAAGTGTTTAGGTTATACTGTTTTCAATTCTAAGGTAAAGTTCAAGTTGTAGTTGAGCCCTTCACCCAGAGGGGCTGCTGAACACCCTTACATTGTGCAATTAGGTGAGATTTCACCAATCAACCTCCCTCTTCTTCCTCCCCTCTCTCATCTCCCTCCCCCTCTACAGACTAAGAAGAATATGTTTCAACTCCACCTAGATAAAAATTCTCAATCTTTTCTTATGGCTGAATAGTACTCCATGTTTTATATATAGCACAATACAAATTCTTTTTTTTTTTTTTTTTTTAAGACAGAGTCTCAAGCTGTTTCCCTGGGTAGAGTGCCGTGGTGTCACAGCTCAAAGCAACCTCAAAATATTGGGCTTAATTGATTATCTTTCATCAGCCTCCAAAGTAGCTGGGACTACAGGCTCCACCACAACACCTGGCTATTTTTTGTTACAGTTGTCATTGTTGTTTACCTGGCCCAGGCTGGGTTCAAACCCACCAGCCTCCGTATATGTGGCTGGTGCCAAAACCACTGTGCTATAGGTGCCAAGCCTGTACTTCTTTATGATGATATGTTACAAAGTGGTTATCCAAAAGAATTCATTGGTTTGAAACTGAAATAGTCATAAAGCAAACTGTTTTATGGGACCTTAAATATAGTAAATTACTATGTTTTAAAAAAAGAATGCAAATGTAAGAAAAAACATTTGGGAATCCAGATCCATTTGTCTTCTAAATTTCATCACATACCCAGCACTGTATAGTCAATATTTTAGGAACTGAACAGAATTCACTGGAGGTGGGTGACCCCCAAAGGGAGCACTACAGCCTAAACAGTCCTTAGTTGCCTTCAAGAAATGCTGGTAAGTCACAGGCCTGTATACACTACCATGGGTGACCTGAGAAACAGAGGAGCTCATACCTGACTATCTCCACTCTGGTGGCGCATTCAGACTGCTTTTCTTTCCACTGAGGTTCATCCCAGTCTAGTTCATAGAACACAACCACTAGGGCTGGCACCAGATTCAGATGCTTATTCATCCAACCAGTCTTCAAGATCCCTTTAGGAATATACCATTCATATGAAGCTCTCTGCAAACATAGGCAAGAGTTGGAAAGTTAACTGATAACGAGAGCAGCAGAAACTACCTGTTATGGAGTGCCAGGCACTTCATGTTTATATGTCTCATTTAGTATACAAAGAACCCACATGCATGATTAGGAAATTTAGGCTGACAGAAAGTAAACAAGACCTAGCACGTGTTGGAGGTAGACTCTCAAGTGTAGAGTCCGCCCTCTACCTCCCATTTAAAGAGGAATGACCAAAGCCAAAGAATTTCCAATGATGTCAAGACTATATCTTGTAAAAAAAAAATAATAATAAACAATAAATAAATAACTCCCTAGAGCCTGTTTTCAGGTAAATTCTACTTATATTCTTCACCACTCTGATTTCTATTCTTAGAAAACTGCTCAAATAAAATAGTAACTAAAATCCAGGCATGGTTTCGTTTGTCTGGAAGACATATTGTCATATCAGCATTTCACCTCACTTGTGAATGAAGTAAAAAATAAAGGACAATTTTTTTTTTTTTTTTTTTTTTGTGACAGTCTTACTCCATTCACCCTTGGGAGAGTACAGAGGTGTCATACTTTACAGCAATCTCAAACTTTTGGGGCTCAAGTGATCCTCTTTCCTCAGCCTCTAAGTAGCTGGGACGACAGGTGCCCGCCACAACACCTGGCTCGTTTTTCTTTTTCTTTTTCTTGAGACAGAGTCTCACTATGTTGCCCTGTGTAGAGTGCTGTAGCGTCACAGCTCACAGTAACCTCAAATTCTTGGGCTTAAGTGATTCTCTTGCCTTAGCCTCCCAAATAGCTGGGACTACAGGTGCCCGTCACAATGCCCAGCTATTTTTTGGTTGCAATTGTCACTGTTGTTTAGCAGGCCCAGGCTGGGCTTGAACCCGCCAGCCTCGGTGTATGTGGCTGAAGCCCTATTCACTGAGCCACGGGCACAGACCCTAGTTTTTCTATTTTTAGTAGAGATAGAGGTCTCCCTCTTGCTCAGGCTGGTCTCAAACTCCTGAGCTCAGGTGATCCACCCACCAAAGCCTCCCAGAGTGCTGGGATAACAGGAGTAAGCCACTGTGCCCAGCCAAGGATAATTCTTAAATAGAAAAGCACAGTAACTTGGGTGCCAGCACTAAGCACCTCACAGTGGGAAGAGGATGCAGTAGATTTGCTGCTCTGAAGAACGCAGTCAAAACCTCAAATTACTTACAAATCACCTGCAGTGACTCTCACTATACCAAGGCATGTTGGTCCATTGTCTACTGAAAGTAAGGAGAAAAAGGACAATGAGGAACCTGATGCAAAATAAAGTCAGGACTTAGGAAGGAAGCAGGAATGGGAAAATGAAAATCATCCTGAATTAGAGAATTAAAGGACATAAACACCACATTAAAGAAAAGCAAATGTGTAAGGGCCAGGGCCAGGGGTACTAGGACTGGCACGGTTTCAGGCAGCTTCAGTTTCTAGGGCTAGATGTATGAATGGTGTGTCCTGCGTACAGAGTCTTAAACAAAATAATAAGCAGGTGCCCCAATCCACCAGTACTACCCCTCCAGAGATTAACTGAGAAGGCCTGGCACCTACATTTTAAATAAACACCCCAGGTGATGATGACATACTTGGTCCAGAAAACACTATGTTGAAACATTGCTCTAGGGAGAAAAAAGCAAGGTTGAGAGTAGGAGGGTTTGTTTTGATCAAAGTCTTATTACCAGGCATAGCACAGGGGTTACAGCGCCAGCCACATTCGCCAAGGCTGGAGGGTTTGAACCCAGCGTGGGCCAGCTAAACAACAATGACAACTGCAACAAAAAATAGCCAGGAGTTGTGGCGGGCGCCTGTAGTCCCAACTACTTAGGAGGCTGAGGCAAGAGAATGGCTTAAGCTTAAGAGTTTGAGGTTGCTATGAGCTGTGATGCCACGGCACTCTACCGAGGGCAACATAATAAGAATCCGTCTCAAAAAAAAAAGTCTTATTACCTAACTTTCAAACCAATCTCATAAGATAATAATTAACAAATCAATATACATAAATTCCTTAAAATAGTAAATTTCACATAGTAAGAACTACGAACTAAGCAAGCTGCTATTATTAATACTATCATCCTCATGATAATTACTTTTCTACAATAAATTATTCTCTTCTATGTTGTTCACTTTTTAAAATTTTTTTTGAGACAGAGTCTCAGTCTGTGCCCTGGGTAGAGTGTTATGGCATTTTTTCTAGTGCATAGCAACCTCAAACTCTTAGGCTCAAGGGATCCTCCTGTTTCAGCCTTCCAAGTAGCTGGAACTACAGGCACCCATCACCACACCTGGCTAGTTTTTTTGTGTTTAGTAGAGATGGGGTCTTGATCATGCTCTGGGTGGTCTCAAAACTCCTGAGCTCAAGCAATCCACCCACCTCAGCCTCCTGGAATGCTGGGAGGGATTACATGTGTGAACCACTGTGCTTGGCCTGTTGTACACTTTAAAAGTCAGTTTGGAGACTGACTTAATACCTTTTTCATTCTACCCTGTAGAATGTTCTAGTGTATGTATCATATAACTCCCCAAGGACAGGGAACCCATCTTATTTAATTCTTACCACCAGTTTGGTACATGATTCCAGGTACCCAATACAAAGCAAGTTCTCAGGCGTGGCACCCCTAGTTCAGTAGTTAGGGTGCTGGCCACATACACTGGGACTGGTGGGTTTAGCAGGCCTGGACCTGCTAAACAACAATGACAACTACAACAAAAAAATAGCCGGGCGTTGTGGTGAGTGCCTGTAGTCACAACTACTTTCGAGGCTGAGGCAAGAGAATGGCTTAAGTCCATGAGTTTGAAGTTGCTGTGAGCTGTGCTGTCACGGCACTCTACCGAGGGTGACATAATGAGACTATGTCTCAAAAATAAAAATAAAAAATAAAAAAAAAAGAAAAACAAACAGAAAGGATAAAAAAGAAAAATACCTGAGGCTCATAGGATAAAAGGCTTTATAGGTAACTATTCCTCCACAGTTTTCCAGCACAGACAAGAAATACAAAAAAAGATAAACACATATACATGTACATAGAAAGAGAGGGAAAGAACGCACGGCATCACAATGTCAGTACCTTGGGTCTACATTTGGGATACTCATGATCACCCGGGAGCACCTTGAAAGAAATTGGTACCCGGTCAGCTCTCCTATTGGCACAGAAAGCATCCCAGACGGCTCGATGGACAGCATTATAAACCACATCCAGGCCCGTCAGAGTGACAAAAGCCATAGGCCGACAACATAGTTCCACAGGGAAGTCCCACTGTGTAGGACTCATATTTAAGGCGTCACAAAAAATCTGAAATGCAATAAGATATTCATAATTAGTTGAAAAAGCCATATGATTTCTTTTCTTTCTTTTTTTTTTGAGACAGAGCCTCAAGATATTGCCCTGGGTAAAGCGCATCACCACTCATAGCAACCTCCAACTACTGGGCTTAAGCAATTCTCTTGCCTCAGCCTCCCAAGTAGCTGGGACCACAGGTGCCCGCCACAAAGCCCGGGTATTTTTTGGTTGCAGCTGTCATTGCAGTTTGGCGGGCCTGGGCTGGATTCAAACTCGCCAGCTCAGGTGTATGTGGCTGACGCCTTAGCCACTTGAGCCACAGGCGCCGAGCCAGCCATATTATTTCTAATATGTGAACTGTGATCATGTGAAAATCATTACAAAAAGGCAAAGGCTTTCAGGGTCTGAAAACTATCAAGCAAATAGAACAAAAAGGAACACCTTAATTCCTGAATTGGACCTATTAAAATGTAATCACAACATTAAAAAAAAAATTTCAGGCTCGGCTGAAATAGCACAGTGGTTAGGGTACCAACCACGTACACTGAGGCTGCGGGTTTGAACCCAGCCTGAGCCAGCTAAACAACAACAACTACAACAAAAAATAGCCTAGTGTTGTGGCGGGTACCTGTATTCCCACCTACTTGGGAGGCTGAGGCAAGAGAATCGCTTAAGCCCAGGAGTTTGAGGTTGCTGTGATGCCACAGCACTCTACTGAGGGCAACATAGTGAGACTCTGTCTCAAAAAAAAAAAAAAAACAAAATTTCAGCCAGACATGGTGGCTCATGCCTGTAATCCCAGCACTCTAAGAGGCTGAAGGAGGTGTCACTTGAACTTGAGAAGTTCAAAACTAGCCTGAGGAAGAGCAAGACCCCATCTCTACTAAAAATAGAAAAAGTAGCTGGGTACTCTGGAAGGCCAGAGGGTTGTTTGAGCTCACAAGTTCGAGACCAACCTGAGCAAAAATTGATACCCTCCTCTCTACTAAAAATAGAAAAACTGAGGCAAGAAAATCGCTTGAACCCAAGAGTTGAAGGTTGCTGTGAGCTATGACGCCAGGACACTTTACCCAGGGTGACAGTTTGAGACTGTCTCAAGAAAAAGAAAAATTAGCCAGGTGTGGTAGCAGGTACCTGAAGTCCCAGCTACTTGGGAGGCTAAGGCAGGAAGATCGCTTGAGCCTAGGAGCTTGAGGTTGCTGTGAGCTATGATGTCATGGTACTTTACCCAAGGCAACAGAGTGAGATTCCCTCTCAAAAAAGAAAAAAAAACTTTCAAAGCCAGGCTCAGTGGCTCAGACCTATAATCCTAGCACTGTGGGAGGCTGGGGTGGGTGGATTGCTTAAGTTCAGGAGTTTGAAACCCAGCCTGAGCAAGAGCGATACCCCATCTCTACTAAAAGTAGAAAAACTGAGGCAAGAAGATCTCTTGAGGCTTGGTGCCTATAGCTCAGCGGTTAGGGTGCTGGTCACATATACCAGGACTGGCAGGATCCAACCTGGCCCGGGCCTGCCAAACAACATTGACAACTACAACAAAAAAATAGCTGGGCATTTGGGCAGGCACCTGTAGTCTCAGCTACTTGGAAGGCTGAGGCAAGAGAATCACTTAAGCACAAGAGTTTGAGGTTGCTGTGAGCTGTGATGCCACAGCACTCTACTGAGGGTATAGTGAGACTCTGTCTCAAAAAAAAAAAAAAGAGGATTTATTGGGTCCAAGAGTTGGAGGTTGCTGTGAGCTGTGATGACACCATGGCACTCTACCCAGGGTGACAGCTTGAGACTATCTCAAAAAACAAAAAAAGGGTTGGTGCCTGTGGCTCAACAGAGTAGGGCGTCGGCTCCATATGCCTGAGGTGGCGGGTTCAAACCCAGCCCCAGCCAAAAACTGCAAAACAAAAACAAAACAAAATACTTTCCACATTAAAATAGCTGACTCTAAGAAAAATCAGTATTCTCAGTAATATCTCAAAATATACAGAAAACTTTGAAATGACCAAATGAAGAAAGCAGGAAGGTAATAAAATTAAAACAGGTCTATATAACTTATTTCAGCTATAAATGATAAAAGTAAAATACCTAATTATTGACTTAAATAATAAAGTACAACTTTATTATACAGAGATGACATGTTTCTCTGAGGGATTCATTCATTATGGACTGAGAATCCAGTATGTGTATTCAAACATTTTTTCATTTATTTTATTTTACTTATTTTATATTTTAAAAATAATTTTAGGGCCAGGCATGGTGGCTCATGCCTGTAAGCCTACCATTTGGGGAGGCCAACGCAGGAGGATGGCTTGAGCCCAGAGTGTGAGGCTGTAGTGAGCTAAGATCAGGTCAATGCACTCCACCCTGGGTGACAGAGCATGACCCTACCTCAAAAAACAAAACCTAATAATTTCTTTTTTTATTTTTTGGGGACAAAAGTCCTGCTTTGTCACAGAGTATGGTGTCATTATCACAGCTCACTGCAACCTCAAACTCCTGGACTGAAGGGATCCTCCTGCCTGGGCCTCCCAGAGAGCTAGGATTACAAGTGTGAGCCACTACACCCAACCTAAACCTAATAATTTCATTAAAAAAGTAATCTACACCAGTACATTATACAGAATTCAAATATACTCTTTGTGGACAGTGAGGTGCATTTAGGCTATATTTGATTCCCCAGTCATGGAATATTTTTATTTGAAAGGCTAATTTAGGAAAGACCATTAAGCTTCTTGTGTCTAAGTACTGAAGGAACAATGGGTATTAAATAAGTGATTTGGAAAGCTTGCCAGAAATAATACATGTCTACAACAGATAGAAATTTTGGAATTAG
Organism: Loris lydekkerianus; assembly: GCA_963574355.1. Taxonomy (NCBI): domain Eukaryota; kingdom Metazoa; phylum Chordata; class Mammalia; order Primates; family Lorisidae; genus Loris; species Loris lydekkerianus. The sequence continues at coordinate 24,338 of CAUYPK010050009.1, read as the reverse complement.
GCACAATGGGTATTAAATAAATGATTTGGAAAGCTTGCCAGAAATAATACATGTCTACAAAGATAGAAATTTTGGAAATTATTTAAACATTTTTAGGACAGGCTTAAGTTGTGAGGGTAAAGAATTGCATGCTCAGAAAAAGAAATATTCTAGTTCTAGAGAATATGGGGTAAAAATAAAAAAAGATGGTCAAAATACAAAGTGGGTACTTTTGCTTAATATCAGATTCCAGACTGGTGCCATCCAACAGAAATATGAATATAAATAATGCAACATTTTCCAGCATTCACATTAAAATGTAAAAATAGGTAGAATTTGTTTTAATAATATTCTGTTTAATCTAATATAGTATTCCAAAATATTATCCTGGTATTAGCTAAAAGCTGTTGACATATTTTACCTTTTATTGTACTAGGTCTTTCAAATATGGCACAGACCAGATTTAACACTCATGAGCACATCTCAATTTAGATTAGCCTATTTCAAATGCTTAACAGCCACTGGCTATCTACTTAACAGCACAGCTCCAAATTATGGCAAATCTGTCCCAAAATTACTGCATGTAAATTGTATCAGAAATTCTAGCCACATTCTACCTTAAAGGCTTTTAGCATTTGAAATGTGCTTCTTCTGAGGTAAAAGGATAGGAATGGGAAGGACACTGATAAAGCAAAGGTGCAGAGATTGAATGGATCTCCATGACTGCCAGGGGAGAAGTTTCCAAATCTCCTGGAATAAGCCAATGGAGCAACCAAGGAACATATGACATGCAAGAAGGTGCAGAGATAGAAAGTAAACACCGGATGGGAAGTAGCACAAGGGAAGTAATCTGGATGCTGGCGTGGAAGATAAGAAAGGTGACCCAATTAAGGCAGCAAATAGAAAATAAGGTGGTTACTATTTTTTAATTAAGTGGAGGTTCAAGGTGTACGACACAAGGCTACTGAGAAAGGGATTCAGAGATGTCCAACTACAGAATTATCAAAAGAGGAACAACAGTTTGGGGCCGAAATGGTGAGAGGTGGGGAAAACATGCGGAGAAGGTGAGGAAAGAAACCGATTTAGGAAAAGAAACCATCCCCATTGGTCGCAGTATTCTGCCCTGGTAGCTCCAATGAGGAAAGCCATAGAAATAACCTTGCAGTCCTAAAGACAGACGAAATCTTCCTCCTCTCTTTCCCCCAGCCTTAAACATGGAAGGCACCAGCAATAGGTGCGGCTTTCTTAGAGGGCTGAAACCAAAGTACCATGATTGCACCCACCGACGAAGGAGGAAAACTCAGGCCCCCAAGCACTGATACTGGCCTTGCCTGGCCCCACAGACCTCCGGGCCCGGACTCACCCAGGCCCCACGTCCCGGGCCCGCTGCAGCTATGGCAGGTCGCTGCCAGCCCGCGCAGGACGAGGGGAGGTAGGCAGGGGTGTCTCAGAACGCAGGGACCGGTCCCTGTAGACGTAGCCCCACAGACTGTGCCAGTGGGGTTGACTTCCCTGTTCCCACCTCCACTGGCACAGGAAGCACTTTCTGGGCATGAGTGACAGTGATCTACACCAATCGCTGTCTCGGAACTTTACGCCTCTCCTCAAAACGTAAGGAAGGAGCTTCATTTCCCAGAGTTGGGGGCGGGAGGACAGGGAGCCAATAAGAGAAAGGACGAGGAGTAGGGGGTGGAGCCTCTTCCATTACTGCCTTACTGCTGGTCCCGAGATTGCCCAGCGCACCACTTGCAGCGGCTTCTGGGTTGCGGTTCGTATCCCCACGCCGGCTGCTGGGCGCTGCCGAGAGCCGGGGCGCCCGGGATTCGCGTCCGTCGGTGCCGCCCCTCGGCCGAGGCACGGAAGTAGGACGCCCTGGCCTCTGGGCCACTGTCCTCGCTTTCCCTGCATTGTCGCGAACGCGGTCCGCGGCGGCCGGGGCGATGAGTGCCAACGAGGACCAGGAGGTGAGTCCCCAGGCCCAAAGTCACTTTCCCCGCGCGGGCGCGGCGCCACAGCCCCGAGGGAGGGCGGCTGGGCAGCCAAGGCCAGGGTGAGACCTGGTGCCCGGACCAGCGGCCTGGCACGTGCCCTTCGCCCCGGGAGCCCCCAGAGTCCCAAGGGGTGCCCCGAGTTGACCTCGCGAGGAGAAGCCGATCATGCGTGAGTCGAGTCTGCCTGTGTCCCCCCCGTTATGTTTCATTTTTGCAAACTCGGGAGTCTCCCTCCGTTTCCTGGATAGCAAGGGTGAGCGTCCTTGGCTGACAACCCAGAGGCGCTTGGCTTGGTTTCTGTCCCGTGTTTGTGTGGCGCCTGTGTACTGAGTTGTGCAGATTTGGAAACGGATCGCCTTTAAATTGTAAGGTCTGTTGGCCAGTGGAGAGAGTATTAATTGATAAATTTCTCGGTCGGGCGCGGTGGCTCACGCCTGTAATTCTAGCACTCTGGAAGGCTGAGGCAGGTGGAATGCCTGAGCTCACAGGTTCGAGACCAGCCTGAGCATGAGCGAGTCCTCGTCTTTAAAAACAACCAGGCGTTGTGGCGGGCGCCTGTAGTCCCAGCTACTTGGGAGGCTGAGACAAGTGAATCGCTTGAGCCCCAGAGTTTGAGGTTGCTCTTAACTATGAAGCCACGGCACTCTATCGAGGGCAACACAGTGACACTCTGTTTTAAATAGATAGATAAATTTCTCACGGAAGAAAATGACTCTAGTGTCCTTGGTTTCTGCCCATATTGTTTGATGAAGTTATTTATCCATGTCTTAGTTGGCCAGTGGATACTGAATTCTTTCTGGACATACACGTACCACCTGAATTGTATGGTTTATGCTCAGATAGCTTCTGTGAGATGCCATTTTGACATTACTGAATCACATGTTAGAGTTGGAGGGGATATAACAAGTCATCTGGGGCGGCGCCGGTGGCTCAGTGGGTAGGGAGCCAGCCCCACATACCGAGGTTGGCAGGGTTCAAACCTGCCTGGGCCAAACTGCAATAAAAAATACACAGGCTTTCTGGCGGGCACCTGTAGTCCCAGCTACTCGGGAGACTGAGGCAAGAGAAATCACCTAAGCCCGAGAGCTGGAGGTTGCTGTGAGCAGTGACACCACAGCATTCTACCAAGGGCGACAAAGTGAGACTCTGTCTCTAAAAATAAATAAATAAATAAATAAATAAATAACAAGTCATCTGTCTATTGGGGTGCCTTCTCACTTTATGTGTATAGATGAGGGAAAGGATCTGCAAGGGTAAAGTGATTGTCCCAGGGGTGCACAGTTCATATGTGATAGAAACAAGAGTGGAACCTAAGCCTCCTTGGATAGTAGGTAAATATTAATAGTTCACTGTTCACTTACAATGTATTCTAAGTGAGTATATTCATGAAAGCCCTTTTACACAATGGATGTAATAAAAACTCAGGATTGGAAGTTAACTTTTTTTTTTTTGAGACAAAGTCTCACTATCATCCTGGGTAGAGTGCTGTAGTGTCACAGCTCACAGCAACCTCTAACTCTTGGGCTTAAGTGATTCTCTTGCCTTGGCCTCCCCAGTAGCTGGGACTACAGGCGCCCACCACAATGCCCAGCTATTTTTTTATTGTAATTCTCATTGTTGTTTGGCAGGCCCAGGCTGGATTCAAATCCGCCAGCTCCGGTGTATGTGGCTGGCGCCATAGCTGCTGAGCTGCTAGCACTGAGCCGGAAGTTAACCTTTAAAGGACAAAAAGTCCAGCAAACTAGTTGATATCTGAAACCATTTTGAAATATTTTTGCCAAATAAGTATCTAAGCCAAGGCATTGATAGTTCTGTGTCTCCGCAAATGAAAGAACATAAAGTATAATGTTTGTCTAGGTTTGACACATGGAACCTTTAGGTAGTTGTTAGAAAAACAGATGCCTGCATACCACCCAGGACCTATTGACTCAAATTTCTGTGGTGGGGCCCAAGAATCACCATTTTAGCAAGAAAATTCCATCTTTTTTCACATGATTGATATTCAGATCTTTTTTTGTTGTGTGTGTATGGTTGGCAATGAAGCTGAGGCTTTATTTTGGAAAAAGCAATCAAATTGGTTTTTAATTGGGGATATATGTTAGAGGGGGTAAACTCCCCACAAAGACGGGCTGAGGGATGGGGCTGAGCCTCACATGGGTCTCCTGTTCCATGTGCTCCCTGACACAGCTGCCTACGCCCCCAGGCTCTGTGGCAGCCTTGTGAGAGGGGGTAGACTGGAGGGGCCACAGTGGCAGTTCACTTGGGCAGGACGTCAGAGGACTTAGACACCAGCTTCCCATCTTGGGTCTCAATCTTCTTCACAACCACATCCCTGGAGCTGGTGTGGCTGAAGGAGCTGGAGACCCCACCAAAGCCAAAGCCGGTCTGGAAAGAGCTCAGACCATAGCTGAGGCCAAGGCTTGTGAGGCCCCGGTAGGTGGAGCTCAGGCCACCTGAGTAGACTAGTGATCTTCATGTGGATACTCATGTTCTGCATCCCCAACTCTAGCTGGCTCTCCTCGCCCTCCAGCAGCTTGAGGTAGGTGGCGATCTCCAAGTCCAGGGCCAGCTTGACGTTCTTCAGATCCTGGTATTCTCACGCAGCTGCTGAGCCATGTCCTGCTTGGCCAGATGCAGGGTGGCCTCCAGCTGGGCCAGCTTCCCACACTGCTCGGCATCCGTGATGGAGGCCTCCAGGGAAACCGTATGGCCTTTGAGAGCTTCAATCTCATTCTGGAGCCAGCTCATGTTCCAGTTCATGCCAGAGATCTCTGTCTTCATGTGCCGCAGGTCATCCCCGTGCTTCCCAGCCTGCACCTGCAGCTCCTCCTTGGTCTGGTACACGCTCTCAGCCTCAGCCCGGCTGCGGTTGTTGATCTCCTCGTACTGGGCACAGACCTCAGCAATGATGCTGTCCATGTCCAGGGAGTGGCTATTGTCCATGGACAGGACCACAGATGTGTCTGAGATCCGGGACTGCAGCTCACAGATCTCCTCTTCATACAGCTGCCTGAGGAAGTTGATTTCGTCAGTCAGCCCTTCCAGGCGGGACTCCAGCTCCACCTTGTTCATGGACGCTTCATCCACGTCCTTCTTGATGAGGACAAATTCATTCTCCATCTCTGTATGTTTATTGATCCTTATTGATCTCCTCCTCATACTTATTCTTAAGTCCTCCACCAACCCCTGCATGTTGCCAAGCTTTGCCTCCAGCTATTGCCAAAGGTTGTTGATGTAGCTTTCAAACATGCTGTCCATGTTGCTGGGAGCCGTCTTCTGCTGCTGCAGGAGGTTCCACTTGGTCTCCAGCATCTTGTTCTGCTGCTCCAGGAAGCGCATCTTGTTGATGAAGGAGGCAAACTTGTTGTTGAGGGTCTCAATCTCCTCCTTCTCCTGGGTGCTCACGGCCTGAATGTTGGGGTCTGCCTCCAGGTTGACTGGGCTCAGCAGGCTCTGATTCACTGTGAGGGCTATGATACCCCCATACCAGACCCAGGCTGGTGCCCGGGCCATTCCGGAAGCTGCTGCCGCCCACCCAAGGGAAGCTCAAGAAGCTGATGCGGGCACTGGGCCCACTGCTGTATGAGCAGCTGCTGAAGGCCTCTGGGGCAGAGCTGGACACCTTGTAGGACTTCTGGGTAACCCTGATGGACATGGTGAAACCTGGAGTAGAGGCAGGTGGGCCAAACCAGAGATTCGAGAAGGAGCAAAAATCTGCTTCTAGATGGCAGGACCTTCAGATCTTTTAAGACAGTTTCCTGGCTTGGTGCTCGTAGCACAGTGGTTATGGCAACAGCCACTTACACCAAAGTTGAAGGGTTCATACCCAGCCTGGGCCAGCTAAAACAAGGACAACTGCAACAACAAAAAAAGTAGCCAGGCGTTGTGGCAGGCGCCTGTAGTCCTAGCTACTTGGGAGGCTGAGACAACAACAACAACAAAATAGCCGGGCGTTGTGGTGGGCACCTGTAGTCCCAGCTAGTTGGTAGGCTGAGGCAAGACAATCGCTTAAGCCCAAGAACTGGAGGTTGCTATGAGCTGTGACGCCACGGTACTCTACCGAGGGCAACATAGTGGGACTCTGTCTCAAAAAAGAAAAAAGACAGTTTCCCTTCTGTTTTTCAGAACTCTTCTAAGATGAAATGGTTCCTTTTAGCTTTTCCTCATATGTCCATCCATCTTAGTTCCTTTGCTATCCTGAAATTACTATGTGTCTGTGGACAGTCTAAGTTTATGTATGTCCTGTTTTAAAATCGCAGCATCACATTGTTTTCTGCAGTAGATTTACTGTCAACTAAAACCCTTTAAGGTTCAGCACCTGTGGCTCAAGCGGCTAAGGCGCCAGCCACATACACCTGAACTAGAGGGTTTGAATCCAGCCTGGGCCTGACTAACAGTGACAGCTGCAAGCAAAAAATGGCCGGGCGTGTGGTGTAGTCCCAGCTTCTTGGGAGGTGGAGGCAGGAGAATTGCTTGAGCCCAGAAGTTGGAGGTTGCTGTGAGCTGTGATGCCACAGCACCTTACCCAGGGTGACAGCTTGAGAGTTTGTCTCCAAAAAAATAAATAAATAAATAAAACCCTTTAAGTATTTTATACAACGCAATTTGTCTTCAATCCTCTACTTGTATATTTAGGTATACAAGTGCAAGTTCTATTTGTCCTAGTAAATTTCATCATTAGCTTGTTTTTTCAAAGACATTTTGGATATTTATTCTTGTGCCAGCATTATTCACTATCCTATCCAGTTATCATCCATAAATTTAATAAACTTCCCCTTTTATTTTTCTTTCTGTTCAAGTTATGAATGAAATCATGGGAAAGGGGCCAGGCACAGTGGCTCTCGCCTGTAATTCCAGCACTTTGGGAGGCCCAGGTGGGAGGATTGCTTGAAGTTAAGAGTTTGAGACCAGCCTGAGCAAGCATGAGACCCTGTCTCTACAAAAAATTAGCCAGGCATGGTGGTGCATGCCTGTAGTCTCAGCTACTTTGGAGGCTGTGGCAGGATTGCTTGAGCCCAGGATTTTGAGGTCGCTGTGAGCTATTATCTTACCACTGCACTCATATCTGAACTCAAGCATGGGTAACATAGGTAGATCCTCTTTAAAAAAAAAAAAACAGAGGGCTTCAGCGCCTGTGGCTCAAGTGGCTAAATACCAGCCACATACACCTGAGCTGGCGGGTTTGAGTCCAGCCCGGGCCTACCAAACAACGACAGCCGCAACCAAAAAATAACAGGGCGTTGTGGCGGGCGCCTGTAGTCCCAGCTACTTGGGAGGCGGAGGCAAGAGAATCGCTTGAGCCCAGGAGTTGGAGGTTGCTGTGAGCTGTGATGTCACAGCACTCTACCCAGGGCGACAGCTTGAGGCTCTGTCTCAAAAAAAAAAAAAAAAAAGAGAGAGAAAGAGAAAAGAAAAATTAGGGAAATGGTTAACAGAAGGAGTTGTGCTACATTTTGAGTAGAGGTGTTTGTTACAGTCTAATCTTAGTTATTCTTGAGTCAAGTTTGAATCTCTGTATTTTTTTCCATAAAGGTAGCAAAAGGAAACTGTAGAGACTTGCTGAAATGTAGATAGTCTATGTTTTGTGCCTTTCTTTCCTAATGTACCAGTCAAGTTAATTTTGTTTTTTGTATGCTTCTATGTCTTAGGGACTGCTTCTTTACTTACCCAGGTAATACACTATTTCTTTAATAATCTATTCTAAAATTTTGCCGAGGCAGATTAAGCTCATCATCATTAGTTTGTAGATTTCATGATATGGATCTTTTTGAAAACTAAAATGCCTGACCAAAGGCAGTCTCTCTCTACTTCTTTGTTAGAGATTATAGTGATTGAATTTCTCTTTTGCAATACCAGTATGCCAAAAAATATTAACAGGCAAGGATTACTGGTTATAGTTTCTCTCGTAGTCCTTTTTTTTCATCTTCACTATATCCTTGTCAGCCTTTTTCCCTAGATTTGCTTTAAACTGAACTTTATTTTCTTTCTTGTTAGGGAGGAGAAAATAATATGATCTTCTTGACAGGATTGTTTAGATAATTAAATGAGATAATGATGCTGTGAACTAGGCTGATGCCACGGCACTCTTCCAAAGGCGGCAAAGTGAAACTCTGTCTCAAAATAAATAAATGAGATGATGAAATGTAAAATGTTTAGCGTTGCCTGACATATAGTTTTAAAATAAGTATTAGTAGTATTATTATGATGGTTGGCCCATGCACACGTGTTATAAGCATCTAAAGCCGTGGAAGTTAGCCAGATTTTACATAGTTAAGTGAAGTGTATGAGAAAGTAAAAACTCTCTATTTGTAATTCACTTATACTGCCAAATGAAACTCATTTGTTATTTTCTTTCAGATGGAGCTGGAAGCATTACGTTCTATTTATGAAGGAGATGAAAGGTTCCGAGAATTAAGTCCAGTTTCTTTTCAATATAGGGTAAGACACTGGAATAGGAGCACTTACTACTATGCTGGAAAAGATTGCAGGTTGCTACAAATGCTTATTTTGTTTTTTAAACTTGTTTAAATTTATTGTGTTTTTGTATTTTCTGAATAATTTGGATGGAAACAACACCCTGTCATCAATCATTTTTAACATTTAACTCTGTTTTTTTAAAAACAAAGGTAAGACCAGATGCCGTAGCTCACACCTATAATCCTAGCACTCTGGGAGGCCAAGGCAGGTGGGTTACAAGACTCAGGAGTTCAAGACCAGCCTGAGCAAGAGGGAGACACCATCTCTAAAAATAGCTGGGCGTTGTGGCAGGCTCCTATAGTCCCAGCTATCCGGGAGGCTGAGGCCAGATACTCCCTTGAGCACAAGAGTTTGAGGTTGCTGTGAACTATGACGCCACGACATTCTGCCAAGGGTGACAAAGTGAGACTCTGTCTCAAAAAAAACAACACCAAAGATAAGCTTGTTTTTATTGTAACAGAATCATAAAACATTAAAAATGGAAGAAACCTTAAAAATGGTATACTTTATCTTTTTTGTTTGTTTAGGGGTTTTTTGATAGAGTGATAGTTTACTAGAAGAAAATAGGAAAAGATTCCTAGTATATTTTATCTTTTTTTTTTTTTTTTCTAGAGAGAGAGTCTCACTTTGTCACCCTTGGTAGAATGCTGTGGTGTCACAGCTCACAGGAACCTCCAGCTCTTGGGCTTAGGTGATTCTCTTGCTTCAGCCTCCCGAGTAGTTGGGACTACAGGTATCCGCCACAATGCCTGGCTATTTTTTGTTGCAGTTTGGCCAGGGTAGGGTTCGAACCCACCACCCTTTGGTATACAGGGCCAGGACCTTACTCACTGAGCCACAAGCGCCGCCCAATATAATTTTATCTTTAAAGGTAACTTTTCAGTCATAGTTTCCTAAGCTTCCACAGCTGATATTGATAAATATTACGATTAAAATCCAGATATCTATTCCAAGCCTATTGGTCTTTTTATTCCTGTGATAACACTCAAGAAAAGTTGGTATTTTTTTAGTTCTGTTTTCAGTGTGTGTATGGCTCTTTTTTATGTATGTGAAACAGATTTTTCTTCAAAGTGGGAGTCACTTATAACTGTCTCTATGATAAAGTTGCATTTTGTAAATAAATAATAGAAACCATTTATTGAAATGATTATAAATATTATAGAGCTAGGCATGGTAGCTCATGCCTGTAATCCTAGCACTCTGAGAGTCCAAGGCAGTTGGATTGCTTGAGCTTAGGATTTCAAGACCAGCCTGAGGAAGAGTGAGACCCCCCTCTCTACTAAAAATAGAAAAACTGTGCTCATGCTATGGCTGGCACCTGTAGTCCCAGCTATTCTGGAGGCTAAGGAAGGAGGATCACTTGAGCCCAGGAGTTTGAGGTTGCTGTGAGCTACGACACATCATTCTAGCTAGAGTATAGAGTAAGACTCTGTTTCAAAATATAATAAAATAAAAATAGAATGTATGAGAAATTGTCCTTAAACATGATGTGTTGTAGACTGTCACAAGAACTCAATTCTTTTTTTTTTTTTTAATACTGAGTTTATTTCACATGTATATTTTTGTCTCCCCACCATTTCCATGTCTGACACCACCACTACTACTATGCCCTATCATAACATTCCATACATACTTAAAACCAAGTGAAGGGTGGAGTTCCATCTTTAAAAACTAAATAGGCCTTTTGGACAACACATTCTTGGCAATGGAACCTGGAAAACATTTATCAAACACGGTAGGGAAAGTTCTCACTCTGCATTATAAAAAGAACAGCCAGATGTCAGCTGTTACAGAAAGGAAATAAGATGGAAAATTTTAACAAACTGTTGAAACTATTTTCTTAAAGAGACTTCCTCCACTGCCCGAGATCTTGAATAGCCTCTTGGTCAGTCATCCAGAAGCAATTCTTCACATAATTGATGAACTTGGCTTCCACTTTGGGAAGAGACCCACCTTTTTCTATACTTGCTTGCATTTTTGCCTTAATGTCTTCTACAGAACTAGGTCCTTTTGGTGTTTTAGGAGTTTTTTTCCTGTTTTTTGAAGGATTCTTGACCTTGTGATCTCGATGTTGATGGTTTTGAATCCTTTCCATTTCTGGTTTGATTTTTGTGCATTTTTGGCTGGAGTGTCTTGCAGAGATTTCTTCACTGGAGCTTTTTCTTCAGTTTCCTCCTCATCAAAATTATCATCATCTTCATCATCATCTTCTTCTTCATCAGCAGCAAGTTTTACTTTTTTCTGCGGAACTTTGCTTCCACCTCCAGGGGCAGCTCGCTTTCCAGACATGCTTAAGAGTTTCCCATCCTCCTCCTCTTCATCTTCTGACCCCGCATCTTCTTCCACAGCTACTGAGTGCTGCCCACTAATATGCACAGGCCCTGAACACACTTCAACAGTAAGACCACAGGTGCTGTCATTTCAAAGCCCCCAAGAGAAACCGTTGGCTGTACAGACATTTTCAAAGTTGCCAGTGTTACTTTAATTGGACGGCCTTCATAATTCATTGCCTCTGCTTCAACAGTGTGCAACTCATCCTTTGCACCAGCCCCTAAACTGACCGTTCTTAACGATAACTGGTGCTCATTTTCATCACTATCCACCTTAAAGTGATAATCTTTGTCGGCCTTTAGTTCACAACTGAAAAGATAGTTCTGAGGCCTCAAGAGGCCCATGTCCATGTCCGTGGAATCTTCGATGAGGTGGTAGCACACACCTGGGTGGACAGAGATAAACAACTACTCCAAGAAACGCCGTGCAGGACAGAATCACACCAGGGAAGGAACTAAATTCTTCACAGTCACTTCTTCGGATACTCTCCTCCCTGCTCAGTTCTTCTCAATTCCCTTTCAAGCTTTGCACTCCTCACACTATCTCCATGTGTATAATAACCAGTGGATTTTTTTTTTAACTCTTTTTTTTTTAATTGTTGGGGATTCATTGAGGGTATAAGAAGCTAGGTTACACTGATTGCATTTGTTAGGTAAAGTCCCTCTTACAATCGTGTTTTGCTCCAAAAAGGTGTGGCGCACACCAAGGCCTCACCCCCTTAATCCTTCCCTCTCTCTGCTCTTCCAATAACCAGTGGATTTTTAATGGCCCAAAGTTAACAATAAAGTCCTAGACCCTTCTGTTTGAATCCTGCTGCTTTCAGATATTCCCTGCTACTGCTGCTCTCACTAGCAATAAGGAGATGGAGAGTTTCCCTATATTTTTCTAACTATCTCTGTTAACCATGGCAGCTATTTATTGAGCACAGTATATAGAATGCTCTGGACATGTAGGTGTGCTCAGTGATGGACACTAATGTGACCCATGGGAATGACTTAAGAGCAGTGAGGCATGAGATTAGGGAACAGAGCATTCACAGTCACAGGGCCTGGGGTAGAGTTCTGCCTATATCCTAATCCTTAGTCCTTGTATAGAGTAGTTTAGTGGCTCCCCAAATGACTTCTCTGGTTTATTTCTTCCTTTAGCTTCCCCCTTACGCTGCACCGTGAGTCCTGCAACAGCACTGGTCGGCTCTCATACTGTTACCTTGTTTAAAAAGGTTTCTCCACAGGTTCCTCTTGCCCGTGGAGTGAGGACTCAGTTCCTCAGTCCTTCTGTTTGTTTCTAACTGTCCTCCACACTTTCCCAGCCCCCAGCATCACTTAGACATGATGGATTGTTGAACTTCCCCTGCGTTTTATTTATATGCTATGCCTTTGGGCACATTGTTTGCTCTTTCTCTCACCTCTCCTTCATTATCATGCTGCTGCTTCAAGGTAAGTATTTGGGCCTTGTCTCCTATCTCTGTTTCGGCTTTGAAGCATTCCTAGCTCAGCACCCATAGCTCAGTGTTTAGGCACCAGCCACATACACTGTGGCTTGTGGGTTCAAATCCAGCCCTGGGCCCACTGAGGCACAGGTGCTGCCCCTAGTGAGTTATCTCAATGTCTAATTGAAAATTGGAATGTGGGGTGGTGTCTGTGGCTCAGGGTGTAAGGCGCTGGCCCCATGTACCAAGGGTGGTGGGTTCGAGCCTGGCCCTGGCCAAACTGCAACAAAAAAATAGCCAGGTGTTGTGGCAGGTGCCCATAGCCCCAGCTCCGGAGGCTGAGGTTGCTGTGAGCTGTGATGTCACAGCACTCTACTGAGGGCAATAAAGTGAGACTCTGTCTCGAAAAGAAAAGAAAAGAAAATAGGAATGTGGTGTCTCTGTCTTTGTAAGGTCAGTACCTAGCACAGTGTGAGGCATATGACAGTTTGTTCCTAATTGCCCTATGTGAAGGACTTGGCATAAAGCAAGTAACATTTATCGCTTCTTAATTGCCTCTATTTAAAACACAAGCAAAAGCCACTTGTATGCAGTATTCAGGTAAGAAGCTTATGCAGATAGAGCAACAGACCCCTAAGTTTATTTGACAGGATTTCTGAGCCTTGCCTTGTATTGGTAAGAGTGTGATTGGGGGTGAAACAATGGGGACAAAAAGTTGGTGGTCGGGAAATAAAGGTGTCTTTTGTATTTACCTGGATGGAACACATTCCTCTTAGTAAATTATCACAGGAATGCAAGTGAAAGTATCCAGTGTACTCAACACTAGTATGAAACTAATAGAAAAACAACTACATGCTAGCCGGGTGTTGTGGCAGGCGCCTGTAGTCCCAGCTACGTGGGAGGCTGAGGCAAGAGAATCGCCTAAGCCCAGGAGTTGGAGGTTGCTGTGAGCTGTGTGACACCATGGCACTCTGCCCAGGGTGATAAAGTGAGACTCTGTCTCTACAAAAAAAGAAAAAAAACCAACTACATGCCCACAGGAGAGAAAAACACAAATATATTCAAGTGGGGGGGAGGAAAGGAAGAGGAGGATTGGTAACCTCTTCCCTGATGGGCACATTGTGAGGGGGTGCAGCATGCCCCTTGAATGAAGGGCTCAACTACAATTTGAATTTTACCTTAGAAACACAAACAATGTGACCTAATCCTTTGTACTCTCTTAACAATCTGAATTTAATTTTTTTTTTTTTTTTTTTTTTGGAGACAGAGTCTGACTTGTCACCTTCCGTAGAGTGCTGTAGTGTCACAGCTCACACCTCAAAATTTTGGGCTTAAGCGATTCTTGCCTCAGCCTTCCCAAGTAGCTGGAACTACAGGCACCCTTCACACCATCCAGCTGTTTTTTAGAGACGGGATCTCGCTCTTGCTCAGGCTGGTTACAAACTCGTGAGCTCACCTGCCTTTGCCTTCCAGGGTGTTAGGATTTTATAGGCGTGAGCCACCTTGCCTGGCCTCTAATCTCAATTTAAAAAAAAAAGAAAGATGAATGAAGTAACAGTGTGGGGTGAAATTTTTTTAAACCTTGTTGCTGCTTAAAAGTTAATATTTTTTATAGTAGTACATATACTAAAAAAAAAAAAAAAATGCAGACAAGGTTAGCATAACCCAGAGCCAGGATGAGATCATGGGACAAGTTAAAACTTGGTCTGTTTATACTCCCGACGCCCCCTGCTCAGTCCTAGCCTGTACTCCTGAACTTTTCAAGGTATTTTCTTTCTTTGTTTTTTTTTTTTTTTGAGACAGAGTCTCACTGTGTCACCCTCGGTAGAGTGCTGTGGTGTCACAGCTCACAGCAATCTCAAACTCTTGGGCTTAAGTTATTCTCTTGCTTCAGCCTCCCAAGTAGCTGGGACTACAGGCACCTGCCACAATGCCCAGCTGTTTTTGTTGCAGTTATCATTGTTTAGCTAGCTTGGGCTGGTTTCGAAGCCTCCAGCCTTGGTATATATGGCTGCTGCCATAACCACTGTACTACAGGCCCTAAACCAAAGTATTTTATTTCTGATCTGAGCATGAATATTGGAGAGAATTTATTCTTTTGTACATCATAATTTACTTCTCTTTTTATCACCTTTTGCATGCCTAAGATTTCCCCTTTTCTCCAGATAGGTGAAAATGGTGATCCCAAAGCCTTCTTAATAGAGATTTCCTGGACAGAAACATATCCCCAAACACCTCCAATTATATCTATGAATGCTTTTTTTAACAACACCATGTGAGTAGTGTTTTGTTTTCATTGTTTTTTCATTTTACTCTTTATTTTACTTTTCTCTTAGCAACATATTTGTTGTGCATTATAGATCATCAGCTGTAAAGCAGAGTATATTAGCCAAGTTACAGGAAGCAGTGGAAGTCAACCTTGGAACAGCAATGACCTATACGTTGTTTGAATATGCCAAGGACAATAAAGAGCAGTTCATGGAGAATCACCATCCTGTTACTTTTGCAGTGAGTATGTGATTATTTTTTGCAACATTCTTTTATTGTTTTGGTTTTACTCACCTAGTAATTAATTTTACTAGTTAATATTTTCTCAAAATTGTAAAGATACTTTGTGTTAGATTTCAAATAAGAATTACATCCTGTTATTGTAGCACTTGGGTAGTTGGATTGCTTGAGCTCAGGACTTCAAGACCAGCCTGAGCAAGAGCGAGATCCCGTCACTACTAAATAGAAAAAACTAGTCAGGCATAATGGCAGATAACTGTACAAGTCCAGCTACTTGGAAGGCTGAGGCAGGGGGATCATTTGAGCCCAAGACATTGAGGTTGCTGTGTGCTCTGATGACACAGCACTATATCCAGGGCAACTGAGCGAGACACTCTCAAAAAAAAAGTTTTAGTCATCATAAACCCTCTTTAACACAAACCCAAATGTTTTAAAAATATTTTTCAAAAAACCAGGTAAGTCCATGTGATTTTTCTAAAGACATGTTTAAAATCTCCAAATCATAGCAAGTTAACTGAATTATAAAATGACCTTGGAACCTCAGATCTTCAATATAATGCTGGTAATCACATCTCCCTCTCAGGGTTTTGATTACAGTAGTTGCACTAATATATGTCATTCGACATGAACTTTTAGAACAGCGGTTCTCAACCTGTGAGTCATGACCCACAGGAACTGTATTAAAGGGTTGAGGCATTAGGAAGGTTGAGAACCACTGTTTTAGAAGAATAAAACCAGTAATGTGTGGGGTGGCGCCTGTGGCTCAGCACGTAGGGTACTGGCCCTGTATACTGAGGGTGGCGGGTTCAAACCCGGCCCCAGCCAAAATGCAACAAAAAAATTGCCAGACATTGTGGTGGGCACCTGTAGTTCCAGCTACTCAGGAGGCTGAGGCAAGAGAATCGCCTAAGCCCGAGAACTGGAGGTTGCTGTGAGCAGCGATGCCACAGCATTCTACTGAGGGCAATAAAGTGAGACTCTGTCTCTTAAAAAAAAGGGGGGGGGGGGGCTCGGCACCTGTGGCTCAAGCGGCTGAAGCGCCAAGCACATACATCTGAGCTGGCAAGTTCGAATCCAGCCCGGGCCCACCAAAACAACAATGACGGCTGCAACCAAAAAATAGCCGGGCGTTGTGGCAGGCGCCTGTAGTCCCAGCTACTTAGGAGGTCCAGGCAGGAGAATTACTTGAGCCCAGGAGTTGGTGGTTGCTGTGAGCTGTGATGCCACAGCACTCTACCCAGGGCAACAGCTTGAGGTTCTGTCTCAAAAAAAAAACAACCCAGTAATGTGTTAAGGGCACCTGATTTAATAAATGAGTAATGTATAGGATTTCATTTCATAAGTCTAAAAATCATCGATGCATTTGAGGATGTAGCTATAGTTAGTGTTATTATTTAATAAGTTTTAAGGCGCTGGGCCAGGTGGCTCACACCTGTATCCTAGCACTCTGGGAGACCGAGGCAGGTAGATTGCTTGAGCTCACAGATTCAAGACCAGAATGAGCAAAAGCGAGACTTTGTCTCTACTAAAAATAGAAAGACTTAGGCAAGAGGATCACTTGAGCCCAAGTTGGAGGTTGCTGTTAGCTATGACGCCACAGCACTCTACCCAGGGCTTGAGAATCTGTCTCAAAAAAATACCCAAAACAGTTTTAAGGCGTGAGTCTAAGAACTATTTTTATTTCTAGACAACAACAAGCAGTACAATCTCAGTTGAAACTCCTAATACAAACTCATCAAGTAAGAAAAAAGACAAAAAAGAACAACTTTCAAAAGCCCAGAAACGTAAGCTGGCAGATAAAACAGGTTTGTGAGTTTTTTTTTCATTTACAACCCAGATAAATGGATTGCTTTTTAGTGTGATATGGGTGCTTAATAATATATTTAGATTTAGATTAATTTTCCCTTCTTGTAATATTTGGATCAGAGGCCTCTTGATCACAGATATACATTGAAAATACTATTTCATCGTCAGAGATAATGATTGAAAAGAAAGTAACTGAGTAGCAAGGTAACTATAAATGAGTCTTGCAATTGAGGTACATTAGTATGCAAATAGTATATAAAAATATGAGTCCAATGTGTGTCCTCTGACATGTTTGGGACTTTACTATTTGTTGACCTCTATGGTGGGTATGTATTATTAACAAGTGTTTGAAATATAACTTTCATTTGGAATGAAGTCTGTTATACCATTAGGCCTTAGCACAGTAACTAATGTTTTTGTTTGTAGTTAATTTATTTATACAAGCACAATACAATTTAAGAATAGGGGGATGGGCTCGGTGCCTGTGGCTCAAGTGGCTAAGGCGCCAGCCACATACACCTGAGCTGGCAAGTTCAAATCCAGCTGGGGCCCGCCAAACAATGACAGCTGCATCCAAAAAATAGCCAGACGTTGTGGTGGGCGCCTGTAGTCCCAGCTACTTGGAAGGAGGAGGCAGGAAAATTGCTTGAGCCCAGGAGTTGGAGGTTGCTGTGAGCTGTGATACCACGGCAATCTACCCAGGCTGACAGCTTGACGCTCTGTCTCAAAAAACAGAATAGAATTCCGTGTGTCATAAACCAGAGTCCTTTCAAAGAAGATTATAAACTTCTGATGAACAATAATATTTGATCCCTTTTCTTTATTTAATCTGACATTTGCAAATTGATAGCATTCAGTAAACTTTTTCACAGTTAGGGAAAATGAGAACATTATCATGTATGGACATGCACGTGTACACTTATGTATGTATGTGATACTGGTACAAGCTTACAAGCTGCCTCTTTTATTTTGATGAGGGGGTTTAAAATGTTCTTTCTTTTGGGTGGTGCCTGTGGCTCAGTGGGTAGGGCGCTGGCCTCATATACCAAGGGTGGTGGGTTCAAACCTGGCCCTGGCCAAACTGCAACAACAAAAAAATAGCCAGGCATTGTGGAGGGCACCTGTAGTCCCAGCTACTCAGGAGGCTGAGGCAAGAGAATCAACTAACCCCAAGAGCTGGAAGTTGCTGTGAGCTGTGATGCCATGGCACTCTACCAAGGGCGACAAAATGAAACTCTGTCTCTAAAAAAAATAAAAATACTAAAATATTTTTTCTTTTGTAAAGGGATGGTAGTTTTTTTGGTGGTTCATGTTTTATTGAATGTATGTCTGTGGCAGAATAAAAACATAGCAGCACATATTGGTCCCAAATTATATTTTTCAAATTATAACAGTTTGTGAAATAAAAAAAATCTAGGAATCCATTATACCTAATGTCAGAGCAGCATTATTGTACGGTCTATTCTGTTTTGGTTGATCTCTTTTTTTGGCTTTTGGAATGTTATATAACATGTCTATTAGTCACCTATTGCTTTCATACATAATGACCTATGATCATTCCCTTTCATTAATGCGTATCCCCCTACCTCCATCTCTTGATGAGGCCCACATAAAGTCATTACCTTCCTATAATAACAGCATAGGAGTTTGTAACTTGGTACTTTCATTCTAAAGAAAACTTTAATGAGATGGTTATGACACTGATGATAAGTTTTTGGTTAACCAAAATCGGTGATCTGCCACTGTAGCCCTCATAACCAGTGACCGTGGGATACGATTCTTACAGGCATTAAAGAAAAAAAGAAATAGGGCAGCACCTGTGGATCAGTGGGTAGAACACCAGCCCCATATACCAAAGGTGGCGGGTTTGAACCCGGACCCAGCCAAACTACAACAAAAAATAGCCAGGCATTGTGGCGGGCACCTGTGGTCCCAGCTACTCAAGAGGCTGAGGCAAGAGAATCGCCTAAGCCCACGAGTTGGAGGTTGCTGTGAGTTTTGATGCCATGGCATTCTACCCAAGGCGACAGCTTGAGGCTCTGTCTAAAAAAAAAAAAAAAAAGCTAGGCATTGTGGTGGACACCTGGAGTCCCAGCTACTTGGGAGACTGAGGCAAGAGGATCACTTGATCCCAGGAGTTTGAGGTTGCTGTGAGCTATGACACCACAGTACTCTACCCACAGTGTCAAAGTGAGACTCTGTCTCAAATAAATGGCCCATATCTAGTGTAAAGGGAATCAAGCCACTTTAAACTGAAAAATTTTTAGATAGTATTCCTTTATGAAACTATTACTTAAATTTGAATATTCTATAAAAAGAATGAAAGTACTTTGTAAACTCTGAATTCTTATATATACCTTTATGAGATTGTTTTCTAGCACTTCCAACAGATTAAAGCCATTTTGAAAGAATGTTAGATTAAATAATATTTCAGGGTGGGCTTGGATCATGCCTGTAACCCTAGCACTCAGGGAGGATGAGGTGGGTAGATCACCTGAGCTCAGGAGTTCAAAACCAGCCTGAGCAGGAGCAAGACCTCATCTCTACTAAAAATCGAAAAAATAGCCAGGCATGGTGCAGAAACCTATAGTCCCAGCTACTCGGGAGTCTGAGGCAAGAGGATGGTTTGAGCCCAGGAGTATGAGGTTGCTGTGAGCTATAACGACTCCACAGCACTCTACTCAGGGTGACAGAGTGAGACTTAGTCTCAGAAGAAAAAAGTTGTAAATATTAAAAGTGAGTATACCTAAAATACTTTGCAGGTGTTCCCAGGTTAGCATGGTGCTTTCAGTTTTCAAGGAAATGGAATATAATCTGTTTTTCCAATGTATTAATATGTGATTGAAATGTTTAATTTATTTGGCATATATAATATATAAAATCACATTTATTAGAATCAAAATTTTAAACTAGCTGGTCTTAGAAATAAAGTTACCATTTTTTATACTCTAGATCACAAAGGTGAACTTCCTCGGGGTTGGAACTGGGTTGATGTTGTCAAGGTATGTAATGTTTATATTCTAGCCTTTCAAATTACTGTGATTAGTACCATCAAATAATGACATTATATTTTCTGCTCCCCCCCACACACACAAACTTTGGAATTACCTGGGATGTCTCTTTCCTCGTTTACATTCAGCATGTAAGTATTTTTTAAATATCCTTCACATTCTCCTCTTAGGTTTTCTTCTTTCTTTTTAAATAATGAAAAGTCTGGACAGTGCCTGTGGCTCAAAGGAATAGGGTGCCGGCACCATATGCCCAAGATGGCGAGTTGAAGCCCAGCCCCGGCCAAAAACTGCAAAAAAAAAAAGGAAAAAGAAAAATCTGCAGAAGTTATGATGATAGTATAGCATGACTCTTTATGTAAGCATATCTCAAGAATGCGAGTGGTTAACTATGGCTCTAAATTATCAACAATATGGAAACTGAAGAAAACCGGAAAGAATGCTTTAATTTCTTAAATTTTTTGTGTATGGCTCAGCACCTGTGACTCAAGTGACTAAGGCACCAGCCATATACACCTGAGTTGGTGGGTTCAAATCCATCCCGGGCCTGCCAAACAACAATGATGGCTGCAACCAAAAAATAGTGGGGCGTTGTGGTGGGTGCCTGTAATCCCAGCTACTTGGGAGGTGGAGGCAGGAGAATTGCTTGAGCCCAGGAGTTGGTGGTTGCTGTGAGCTGTGATGTCACAGCATTCTACCCAGGGCGACATCTTGAGGCTCTGTCTCAAAAAAAAAAAAAAAAAAAAGATTTTGTGTGTTGTGTTGTTTTATCTTGTTTTAGGACAGATTCTAAATGTAGTTGTTCATCCTTGCCACAAAAGATTTTTCATCTTGATTTGAAACTGTTTCGTTGGCCAGGTGCGGTGATTCACACCTATAATCCCAGCACTCTGGGAGGCTGAAGCAAGTGAATTGCCTGAGCTCAAAAGTTAAGAGACCAGCTTGAGCAAGACCCCCTCTCTACTAAAAATTGAAAAACTGGCTGGACGTGGTGACGAGTTCCTACAGCACCAGCTACTCAGAAGGCTGAGGCAGGAGGATGGCTTGAGCCCAGGTTGCTGTTAGCTATGATGCCATGGCACTTTACCCAGGGCACACCCATAAAAATAAAAGAAAGCTTTTATTTTACTTTTTGTTTTTTAGAGACAGAATCTCACTTTATCGCCCTTGGTAGAGTGCTGTGACATCACAGCTCACAGCAACCTCCAACTCCTGGGCCTAGGCGATTCTCTTGCCCCAGCCTCCTGAGTAACTGGGACCATGGGTGCCCGCCACAATGCCCAGCTATTTTCTTTGTTGTAGTTGTGATTGTTGTTTGGCAGGCCCAGGCTGGATTCAAACCCAGCCTACATTGGCTTTGAATATATTGTATGTGGCTGGCGCTCTAGCCACTGAGCTACAGGCGTCGAGCCTATTTTATATTTTGAATTTTTCTGCCTATTTCTGTCAGATTTTTCTTGCATTTACTGTAATTTCAAATACAAAGGCTATCCAGAAAGTATCCAGCCATTATTAATACTCCCCCCTCCCCATTACATGGCTGGAGACTTTCTGGACAGCTCTCATATTAAACTGATACTTAATAGAGTAAATTTTCTTTGGACTTCATGAAATAAGTTTTGTATGCCTATTAGTGCCACAACTGCTGTGAGAAGTGTTTGGTATGATACAGGGGTAAAGATTAGGAATTACATGAAGACTCACAAATACAGGTAGTTTACAAGCGAAGTTTTCTGAAAGAGAATGTGTATTTGTACATTCTTATGTTTTCCAGAATTTTCTAAGGCAGTAGGTTTAGAGTCTAGTACTCTACTCTTGCGAGCTGTCTTCCATTACACCTGCTTTACTATAGAAGCAGATTTGTGAAATCCAACTGTCGTCTTTTTGTGTATGTATGTGATTTATTTATTTTTTTAATTAAATCATAGCTGTGTACATTAATGCAATCATGGGGTGCAATGTGCTGATTTTATATGCAATTTGAAATGTTTTTATCAAACTGGTTAACATAGCCTTCACAGCATTTTCTTAGTTATTGGGTTAAGACATTTATATTCTACACTTAATAAATTTTACAGGTACCCTTGTAAGATGCACAGTAGGTGTGGTCCCACCAATTATCCTCCCTCCACCCATCCTGCCCCCCTCCCTTCCCTAATCCAACTGTCTTCTACTGAACTAGATAATAAAAAGATCTGTAAAAATGTAAAATCAGCTTCATTCTTCTCATTGTTTTCTTTGTTTTAGAAAAGTTATTTTTAACCTGGGCATGGTGGCTCACGCCCATAATACTAACACTCTGGGAGGCTTAGGTGGGTGTTTTGCCTGAGCTCACAGAGTTCTAGACCAGCCTGAGCAAGAGCAAGGCCTTGTCTCTAAAAATAGCTGCATGTTGTGGCAGGCACCTGTAGTCCCAGCTACTGGGAAGGCTGAGGCAAGAGAATCTTCTGAGCCCAAGAGATTGAGGTTGCTGTGAGCTATGACGCTACCGCACTCCACTGCAGTGACAAAGTGATACTCTAAAATAAATACTATTGAGACTCGGCGCCTGTGGCTCAAGCGGGTAAGGCGCCAGCCCGGCCTGCCAAACAACAATGATGGCTGCAACCAAAAACCAGCCGGGCGTTGTGTCAGGTGCCTGTGGTCCCACCTACTTGGAAGGCTGAGGCTAGAGCATCGCTTGAGCCCAAGAGTTGGAGGTTGCTGTGAGCTGCTGTGATGTCACTGCACTCTTCAGAGGGTGATAAGTGACACAGTGAAACTCTGCCTCAAAAAAATATATATATATATTGAATTATTATATAATGGGTTTATTGCTATTTTTACATAAATTAAGAGTCTTAGTTTTATTTCTAAAATACTGTGGGAGGTAGATAGGCTAGCATCTCTTCGGATTACCCTGCCTCCATCCAGGGCAAAACGAGCAGATGTCATCCCTGGGGCTCATCTAGACTCCCTAAAGTGAAAGGAGGCCAGAGGCACCTAGACTGGGCAAAATTGCTGAAACTATCCCTGCCCGGAGGTAAAGCCTTTAAACCATTAGATTGGGAAACCTGGCTTGCTTGCCTTACAGGAATGAAATTTCTTTCCCCTCTCCCTTTCTTTCTGTCTTTTTTTTCTTTTTGGCCGGGGCTTTTGTAGAGTCCTCAGGTTTTAAGAGTATGAAGAAGTCTTTAAGCCAAAATGCTGAAAACTCTTTGTAGTTTCTGGTTCCCACATTCTCTGGAATTTATAGGGTTGTTGAGGGCAGTGAAGCTTTCCCAGTGGCTGGGCACTCCTCTGATTAGAATTGTCTTTGTATCTCTTGAGACCCTTATCCACACCCCACCACCGAATTTGCCAACTCCTGCTAAAATTTTTTTTTTAAGAGATAAGAGTCTTCCTTTATTGCCCTTGGTAGAGTGCTGTCACATCACAGCTCACAGCAACCTCCGGCTTTTGGGCTTAGGTGATTCTCTTGCCTCAGCCTCCAGAGTTGCTGGGACCATAGGCACCTACCACAATGCCGGGCTATTTTTTGTTGCAGTTTGTCCGGGGCCTGGTTTGAACCCAGCACCTTACCAGTGTATGGGGCCTGCGCCCTATTCACTGAGCCACAGGTGCTGCCTCTGCCAAAAAAATTTTTTTTGTTGTTGAGACAGAGTCCCACTCTATGCCCTGAGCAGGGTGCAATGGCGTTGTAGCTCACCGCAACCTCAGACTCGGGCTGCAGGCACCCCGCTGCCTCAGCCTCCGGAAGCCAGAAGCCACTGGGATTACAGGCACTTGCTGGGCACCCAGCTGGGTTTTTTATAAGATTTTTTTTTTTTTTGGAGACAGAGCCTCAAGCTGTTGCCCTGGGTAGAGTGCTGTGGCATCACAGCTCACAGCAACCTCCAACTCCTGGGCTTAGGCAATTCTCTTGCCTCAGCCTCCCAAGTAGCTGGAGTGACAGGCACCTGCCACATTGCCCACCTGGCTATTTTTTTATTATTATTATTATTTTTGTTTTGGTTGTAGTTGTCATTGTTGTCTGGCATAACTGGGCTGGATTCAAACCCACCAGCTCTGGTATATGTGGCTGGCGCCTCAGCCTCTTGAGCTACAGGCATCAAGCAATAGAACTATAAGATCTTGATATCTGGTTAAGATAGTATATATTATGTTAAATTCTTTTTACCACAATTAAAAAATTTCTTATGCCAGAGGTGGCGGGTTCAAACTCAGCCCCAGCCAAAAACTGCAAAAAAAAAAACAAAAAAAAAAAACAAATTTATTTAAGTTGGGTGGGCCTGTGGCTCAGTGGGTAGGGCACCAGCCCCATATACTGAGGGTGGCGGGTTCAAACTCGTCCCCGGCCAAACTGCGACAAAAAATAGCCAGGCATTGTGGTAATAGCAACCTTCTATTTGTATATTCTCAATTCCAGTTTATCTCTTCAAAAGCTTTAAGGGCTTTTTCCCCCTTGTTCTGTTGAGGTTATATTTTTCTTGAGTTTATATTTTTAAACCCATTTGAAGTAGCTGGCCCTAAATGCAACAAGTAGCTACATGTAATAAAAGCTATAGCTAAGTGGCTTATACTTGATCCTTGTTTCTGGTTGTTTATTTAATTTTGATTCTGAGTGGAAATAACTCAAACATGATCACTTAAACCTGTTGAATATTTCTTTTCTCTTTTTTTTTTTAGTTAAGCAAAACTGGCTCTAAAGATGATGAATAGTGCTTGGAATTTGAGACAAGGAAAGAAGATTCTTTACAAAGTAAACTGGGTTCACAATCTTTCATTACTATTTTATGGTATCAAGGTGGCTTTTATAAAACAATTTTT
>CAUYPK010050008.1:0-21801 GCA_963574355.1 Loris lydekkerianus | reverse complement strand
ACTAGGTTTATACCCAGAAGACAAAAAATCACAATATAACAAAGACATCTGTACCAGAATGTTTACTGCAGCCCAATTTATAATTGCTAAGTCATGGAAGAAGCCCAAGTACCCATCGACCCACGAATGGACTAGCAAATTTCAAAATTTTTTTTATCACAGTTAGTAGAATTTATACTTCTAAAACTACTAGACCTTAACATCTCCCCGAGGCTTTTGGGACAATGCATAACATGCTGCATTGCATTAAGAAGAAAAAGACACACACACATATTCTCATATATTTATAGATTTGTGTGTATGTATTGTGTACCTTGCATATAGTGATAACCTAATGTGTCCCACTGCATGTGGAAGTAAGATGGATTGTGGGATTTAGGTAAAGGGGGTGTGTACGCTTGTCACTATATGCCTCATTTAAGTGTTTACATTTTATTTTTAACTTTGCATGTATTTTTTAAAAGGAATAATCTGAAAAATTATTTAAAATGATATTCTGAAAAATATGGTTTGTGAGGGACTTTTTGTGAGTGTAGAATATATCAAACAGGCCATTTAATATAGTTTTGTCCATCACCATCAAATCAAAAATGCAAAAATACCCATTTGTAGGATGAGGACACCCTTGAGATATGCCCAGTTCTCCCTCAGCTAGATGATTCTGCCGTGGAGGAAGGGATCTACTCATCTGGAGGTGGGGTGCAGAGTCCTGTTCCCAGAAATAAACGTAAAGGGCAGAAATCTAGTTATCACCTCCAAGGGGTATAAGAATTCTAGGATGTCTGTGACTTTCTATCCTTGCTATTTTTAAAATTCTCTATTCCTCCTTTGCCCTCCTCCTTCATAGATAGCTAACTGTGAAAAGATCTCGTCTCTGGTGACAGTATAGAAGAAGAATGCACAGAGGACTTTGTCTATTCTGATGCAAGGCTTGGATGAGGGTGATGACGTAGGGGGACATCAGGAAGACAACTGGTGGAATGGGAGAGAAGAAGAGTGGGTGTCCACAGGAAGAAAGCACAGCCCCAGACAGAGGAGTGGTCCGAGGGTTTAATAGTCTCACCTTTGTTTGCCCTCTACCCATGATGCCTGGGTGATAAATCTTTCTGTTTTAGACTTGTCAGGCTTCTGCTCTTTGGCCCCCATTTGTGGTAAGAATTACCACGACCTCAGTTGCTTTCTGCACGGATCACTCTCTCCTCAAGACCCCTGCTCCAGTCAAGTTCTTCCTCCTTGTGAAGCATTATAGACTAACCAGAGGACTCCTGGGGGTCTCTGGACCACACTCAGGAAGAGCTTCTCTTAAATGATGCATGACTGGGAAATAAAATACAGTGTATCAAACAGTTGTCCTCACTTATTGTATCCAAATGGTGACAGTTACAAGGAAAAAATACAGAAAACCCAGTAACACAATATACTTGCCTTGAATATTACATCATTTTTCAGGAAAGGCAGCCTCATTTTTGTGATGTATGGGATGTATCTTTGTTAAGTGAGTTCTTTGCCCTTGGGTTTTGAGCTGTGGTGTGCTGTAGTTGAAAAATGAAAGTGTAATAGACATTTCACCGTACCTCAAAAATGGGTAACACCTTTGCTCATATTTTGCGAGCAATTTCTGTACAATTTTCTCTTCTGTTGGGAAAAGAAAAAAAATTTCTATAATTACTATAAAATTGTTTAGCACAAGTATCATAGGCCATTTGGCAAATAATAATCTGGTTTTTAGAGAGTCTCCGAACAATTTTGTTCTATAGCATCTGATTTTGATAAGAATGTGCACGGAATTAAATGTTAAATTGGTCTTTTTCATCAGTAGCAACAAGGAAACATTATAAATTCTAGTGAAAATGTATCAGATTTCTGCACTGCAGCACACAGATGTACTGGTTAATTTCCAAGAATGTACTTTATCTCTGATGATATACATGTGTGCATTTGTAGGAAGAAACTATATGTGGACTTATGAGATCATAGCGGAAAAGAGAATTTTTCCTTTGTTGGTAAGTAAACAACATAAAAATCTGAAATCTTGTTAATAGGCCATTATGAGATTGAATTGTTTTCCCCTCAAATTCGTATGTTGAAGCTTAGTCCAGGTGCGACTGTATTTGGAGATAGGGCCTATAAGAAGGAGATTAAAAACCTTCCCAATCCTATGTCGGAAGACATCTGACACTTTTTGTTGGTGGTGGTGTTTGTTTTCCCACTCCACTGGAGAGAAAGAACAGACTTTCTTACAGGAGAAATCTTATCACTCAGCTTGTGAGCAATGTGAGGGACAGAAATTCAAGAAAGGGGGGAAGACCATCACCTTCTGACAGTGAGGAAAGGCTAAATGGGAAGATGCATTTTATAATGCAAAATGAAAGAAAAAAACAGCAAAGGATTGCATGGTTTGCAGCAGAAGAAAAGAGAAAGGTGGAAAGAGAAAAACCATTTTCTACTGTGAAACGTGCAAGAGGAAGCCTGGACTTCATCCTGGAGATTGATTCAAGAAGTATTGCCCTCAAAAAAACCATAACCAAAAATAAACAAAAACACTTCCATTATTTTATGTAATCTAAAATAGAGAATAAAATCATCAGGTGAGTTCATATTTATGTTTTTCTCTTTTAAAACTGTAGGATAATTACAAATGATCCACCAACCTTTTTCCGACCCCAAATAGATAAGGGCTGGGGAGTATGCGGGGGCAGAAAAATTGCAATGAGGTCATGAGGGTAGGCCCTGAGATGAGAGGATTAATATTCTTAGAAGGAGAGACCCCTCTGCTTGTTCCACCCTGAGTGTGCACAGAGGAAAGACCATGAGACGGTATAGCCAGAGGGAGGCCTACAAGCCCTCACCAGAAGCCAGCCCTGCCTGGTCTTGATCTGGCACTTCTGCCCTCCTGAACAAGGAGAAAATAAATTTCTGTTGTTTAAACCACCCAATAGGGTATTTTTCTATGACAACCTAAACATTATGCACCCTAAAATCTTATGGCTTTTAAACCATTGTGACAAAATGAAATATTTCCATGTTTTGTTTTGTTTTTTTCCTAAAAATTTCCATCTTAAAAGTTCAAAATGTTTTAATATCAATAATCTCATAAGAACTAGCAGATTCACTAAGTAATTCATTACATCTCTTCGCTTACTGGGAAAGACAAATTATTGGAGGGCTATAAGAGAGGGTTGCAAAAGATCAGAGTTGAATCTAGTATAGAAAATATTTAGCAATGTTTTGGCTGCATCTGAAAAGCTTGTGTGTTATTTCTTTTCAATCTTTGGGAACTCAGGGTAAGGAGATGAGCCATTGAGATGTCTGTGAGAATGGATGCAGCCATTCCAAACTCTTCCATGGTTTATTCTTCAGATCCTTCATAAGGCTCTTCAATCTCGGTGTAATTGGTTTAGCTTTGTTAGCTATCTTTTCCCTCCTGATTTTTGAAGTGCAGTAGAATGTGTCTGTCTCTGTCTCTATCTCAACCACTACATCAGCATCTACCCCTACACTGTATGAGACTGTTCTTGAATACATTTTCCAGGGAGGTGCCTAGCTTTTGAGCATGCCATCACCTCTCCCCTTCTATGCCTCACTAAATCTGTTTTCTCCTTGATCTACAGTAAATTGAAATCTTGAAATTAGGATGCAGGTTAGTGACTTGGCACATGTTCTCAAAAGCAAGACAAAATCAGGAGACATCATCGGAGGAATAAAGAAGCTTGCCCAATATTGTTTCTGAATAGTCTTTCACAGCTAAACAACTTACTGGTAGGAAAGTTGTTTGATTCTGAAACCACTTCTAGGTTTTAAGCATTCGGTCCATTTTTTCAGTTGAGGTTTATGTCAATGTACTGTTGTTTTGAAAACTCACTGATATCTCTAGACTTGTGTTGAAGGCAGCAAAGATCTGGAATGCTTCTCTTCTTTGAGAGAAGGGGAGGACTCCTCGTGCACTGGCTGTGACCAATCAAGTTTTCCTTGATGCCAAAAAATTAAACACAGTAAGGCCAGACCTTGTCAGCAACGAGTTGATTGCTTTAAATAAGGGAGATTTCCTGAATGTTTAAATTGAAACTTCGACTTTGATTAAAGCAAAGAGAAGTACCAGGATGGCTTCCTAACTATTTAGCTCCTAAAATTCCTGTGAGGTCTGGAGATGACAAATTCAATTCTGATGTGCTGTGTTTTACACTCTGCAGGCTGTAGTAAAAGGGAAAACTAATCAAGCTTGGGTTTCCCGTGGGCTGAGCTTTAAGATGTTTTCCTATTTAAAGCCAGGGAAATATGTTAAAACCTACATAGGCAGGGTGAAGTTTATACAAGACAAAATCTGGGTGACTGTGTTTTTGCACAGTGTGCATATTTTGATTTTTCATTATTTTTAGTTTGCTTACGTTCATTTTGTTTAAAATTATACTCCCACCACATTTTTATTATAACGATGGGGAAAATGCTTTAAAATACATATATTTACATAAATGATATATGTACAAAATACATGTCATGTATATTGAAAAATGGCTTGTTGTCAACTAGAACCCATTAGCTTGAATTTCAAATTTCTTTTTTTTTTTTTTTTTGGAGACAGTCTCACTTTGTAGCTCTCAGTAGTGTGCTGTGGCATCACACCTCACTAAGCTTTTGAGCTTAGGCGATTCTCTTGCCTCAGCCTCCCAAGTAGCTGGGACTACAGGTGCACGCCACAATGCCCTGCTATTTTTTATGCAGTTTGGCTGGGGCCAGATTTGAACTTGCCACCCTCAGTATATGAGGCCAGCACCCTACTCACTGAGCCACAAGCTCAGTGAATTTCAAATTTTTATTCAAAAGAAAAAATGGAAAACCAATGAGTGATAGACATATAAATGCATGGCTATGTATCCAAGCGATTCCAAGAAAAAATTTAAAAATTTATTTTAAGAGCCAGTGCTATTACGACATAATTAAAAATATTAATTACTTTGTAAAAATCATCAAATGAGAAGAAACAGGAAAGGAGAACCAATACATCATTATGTCAACAAAATAATCTAGACATTTCATATATAAACAATGGATTGACTTTTAAAAAAATCATTATTTGTAAACAAATGATTATTAAAAGAAATGCTTCCCATTAGAAGATGGAGCAAGGGATCTTCATTCATTTTTCTGTCCCATTTTAGGTGGTCATTGCCAGTTTCTCCTTAAGTTTTATGTCTGTGAAATTATAGTCAAACCAAAATCTTATAAAAATGTTAGCAATGTTATGTATATGTATGTGTACATACTCACTATCATACATCTATCTAATTCTGTAATTTTGGCGGTAGATTACACTTGTTTTTAGAGGCAGAAGAACTACTCCCACTGGACATTTTATGCTATTTTTTGCCATTTATGCAAAGAATGAGATATTTTCGTAAATACATACAGGAAAGCTACTAAACTCAATCTTTGGATTTTTTCCTCAAGTTTAACACACAAGTAAGCATAATCAAAAGAATAATAGTGTCTTTTTGATCCTCACAATATGACACAGATTTATGTTTTTCATGGAGTAGAGTACTCAATTTATGTAGGTATATTCATTCTTTCAGGTCATATTAACTAAATGGTTTACTCCTAGCTCCTGAGAGAGTGAGGAACAACATATATGTTCATCAATATAGCACCTGTGGCTTTTCTTATGTAAGATTATGGGAAGGTGTCCACATACAGTCATTTAAATAACCACTTTTAGTGGGTCTTCCTTTTCATGTGTTAGTTTCAGAAGGGGTGATGCTGAGTTGAAATGAAACTCACTAGGCTTTTAATGAAAGGGGCAGCATCAACCATTTTTCACTTTTGTATAGATAAAGGTGATATATTTCTATAATGAAAACTTGACAAGAGTTCCTCTTTAAGCTTAGGACCTTTGAAAATTTAAAGTTTCTTTGATTTTTAACAAGTGACTAATCTTTTATACTTGTAGCATATTTTTACTAATAGTTACAGAATAAAAGAAACCCTGGAGTCAATTTATTCTGATTCTCATGTTTTGTAGGTGAAGAAATTGAGACTCAGAAGCTTGCAATGCATGTGGTTCTGCAGTAGGTCAGTGGCAGGCTGGGGCACTTCTGAGCACTATGTCCAGCACCACCTTGCTTCCTCCCTTTCTATAATTTATTAGCATTTGTCATTAAAATTATGCATCACAAGAGAAGAGAATATCAACCCTGAAAATCACGATGGGGAATTCAAAATTGTTTTGAAAGAGATTTTATTTTTCATAAAACATCTTCATTGACAGTTTACATAAAGATTGGATGCACAATCACTACTGGGTTGCTTGTACAATCGTTTCATATTTTTCTTAAAAGTATATAAGTTTTTAAACAAACAAAAAAGGTTTAATAATAGAAAAATATCATTTCGACAAACCTTTCTACCATAGTTAAGTATAAACTTGGCGCTTGTGGTCTTTGAGGAATTCATACTTGTGTTAGAAGGGAAGTTAAGGACATATTTATGTGAATACCAAGTTAGCTGTTTCAGAAGCAAATAAACACTATCTTTTCGAAATGAGAATGTTTGAACACACGATTATAGATCTGGTTGGTTTTGATGGTTAGAAGTCCGTGGTGAACTACATTGTATGTTCTCCTTCTGCCAAACTACACCAGGAACCGTTGTTATGGCTGACAGACGAACAGTTTGACAATACCACTGTAATATAAATGTTGATTTAATGGTCCCTATTTTCTTTGTGAACATACTCATTTGGATTGATAGAAGTGACTGCATTTCACTCAGAGAATTGGTTGGTGGGAACAGTTTTGGATTTTGTACAGGAGGAAACATACTGATAACTGGAATTGACAATAGATTCATGACAAATCATACTAGGCTGCTAGGTAACGGGTATGGAAACACCCATTCACCATTATTTAATTTCTCCGTAAGTTTAATTGAAGTGTTTGCTCAGATTATATGTAGTATAGTCTAAGACTAAATTGGGTTATCTGTTATCTCAAAAAATGGGTTTTTGACTTTGTTTTTACTATTTGAAGCTTATTTAAATGATGCAAATTTTCTCATTATCAATTGATACAAAATTTCTCATTATCAACCCAAAAGGTCAATATGAGCAGTCTTGTTTAATTTTTTTTTTTGCAGTTTTTGGCCGGAGCTGGGTTTGAACCCGCCACCTCTGGTATATGGGGCCTGCACCCTAGCCCTTTGAGCAACAGGCGCCACCCAGTCTTGTTTAATTTGATAATAGCACTCTTTGTTGTTAAAAATTTTATAGCTCTATGTAGTTGAATAAGGTGTCTAATAGCCATAGATGGCTCATGAGTATCTCAAATTTTCCGGTCTAAATTGAGATGTTCTGTAAGTCAAGAAGGTGCTCTTAATTTTGAAGCATTCCTACAAAAAAAGGAGCATAAAATATCTCATTAATTTTTTATAGTAACCACATTTTGAAATGATAATATTTTTGATTATCTTTAAGTAAACAAAATGCATCATTAAAATTATCTTGTTCTTTTTTACTTTTTTTTGGTAAAATGGCTACTAGAAAATTAAAAATTACACGTGGCTCACATTGTATTTCAATGTGATGGTGCCACTATGCATAGCCATTTTACATATGCATAGCCAAAGATAAGTACAATCTTTGTCACTTCTCTCATAGTGTATATATTCTTTAGAAAACCAACTTGGAAATGTTTCATCTAAATTGCATCCTGAGTTATGCATGGGCAGCACCTGCAAGTCAGAAGGCGCTTTATCCATTCCTGAGAGCTGAGCTTTCTTCTCTCAACAAGTTCTGTTAGTAACCGATGAATCATTATGTTGATTCAGAAGCTAAACTCAGTAGTTGTTTTGTTAATCTTTAATTTTTTTTTTGTTAGGCTATGGAGATTTTCGTTTAAATTTTTTCTTTTTCATTTTTTTTTTCTGTAGAGACAGAGTCTCACTTTATTTCCCTTGGTAGAGTGTCATGGCATCACTGCTCACAGCAACCTCCAGCTCCTGGGGTTAGGTGATTCTTTTGCCTCAGCCTCCCCAGCAGCTGGGACTACAGGTGCCCACCATAATGCCCAGCTACTTTTTGTTGCAGTTTGGCCGGGGCCGGGAACAGAACGGGCATAACAGACCACTGTCGGTTCTAGTAGGTTCTTCTATCCTTCTACAAAATTTGAATCACCATTGCCTTTCTTGAAATGATTAAGACAGAGAATTATTGCTGAGCCAGAGTGAGTCCTCATCTCTAAAAATAGGCAGGTATTGTGGTAGGCACCGGTAGTCCCAGCCACTCTGGAAGCTGAGGCAAGAGTTTGAGGTTGCTGTGAGTTCTGATGCCACAGTAGTCGACCCAGGGCAGCAGAATGAGAGTCCATCTAAAAAAAAAAAAAAAAAAAAAAAAGACAGAAAATGATCGAGTTGCAATCTAGCTGCTCCATAGACGATCTTTTATGTTTTTCTTCACAAAGTGGAGAAGCAGAATATGCACACACCAGCATCTTTTTAGTGGGAAACACAAACCAACCAAGATAAAGCTAAAATTGAATAATAAAACTGCCCTCCCCTTTGACCCTGCCTTTGAACTTGTTGATCAGGAAGATGAAAATAACCATCTAGTTGAGTGTGGATGAGGTGTAAGATGTTATAGGGTCACCTCCAGGATCTTGTTTATTTTTTATCCTCCCCATACCCTGGCACTGTGTCAAGTGTCCATTCACAGTTCAGGGAATTTTGTTAAATTGAGCTGAATCATTCAAAAATATAAATTATCTTAATAAAAAAAATCTCATAGGGAGACTATTTGCAATAGAATAAAGAAAAGGAACTTGGGAGAGAATAGGCACCAAAATGTGACCTGACTCCTAAATAGTCTGTTTTAACTTTCATGGATATTATGCAACTAATCTAATCAACTTTAGTTTGGAAAGAAGAAAGAGGTTTCTATGCTCTTTGAGGCTTGTGTGTATGACTAACCAGAATGCGAGAGCTTCTGCCAGTCAATAGCACTTGCAAAATTTATCATGTATGTTATTTGACGTAGAGGTTACTCTGCTATTACTAAGTTAGATCTGCCAGAGAATTTCTTATGGAAGTGTGTATTGCCAAAACAGAAATGTCCCTTGATTGATGGCCACAGCTGACCTAAACACTCAAGGATCAGTGTGTAATAACCCTTTATCATATATTAACCACAAAACCCAAGTTCAAATAGCTGTAAGGGTCTTGTTCAAATCCACAAAACCTGGGAAATCCAGAGCCTGGCAGGATTTTTATCCTTTCCACAACCCAATGACATCCCACAGACTGTATGTGAGATTGGGTATCTGATGTGCAATACCTAAGAATGGATATGCTGAAAAACCTTTAGAATGGAAGTTTCATTCATAATATCAATATTTTCTTCTTTTCCTTTGGTTTCTCCTATTTTTTAAATCCACTTTAGCTTAAAAATGTGAGGTTATAATCATAATATTTTAAGTCATAAAAATGAATATGCATACAGATCACTGGGAATGGAAGCCAGACCAACAATATTTCATGAAAGTGGTTTATGTCATTTCATTTCCTCTATTATTTTTATAAATGCCAATTTGTAAGGGGGATAAAAAGGAGAGTGAAAATGAAAATCTCCATGCTTTTGAAGTACGTGGGAATCGGCAAGATAGACTCCGATGGCTATATGGTCTGCCATGTATTATTCTAATTTCCTTTGTGGTCTAAACTATGAACTGCCCTTAAAGTACCTAAAGTATCAAGAGGACTTCTATCAGCAGGACTTCAGATTTATTTGGGAGAAAAAGGACTCAGTCACTGTGGACACTGAGAGAGTTGAAGTAGATATTAATAGTATATATCTGATGACTAAGCTTAGTTTACTTTCTGTTTAGGAATAAAGGATAAGGATGGTGGTGTATTAGTGCTGGTCTAATAATTTTCAGGTAGGAAGCCAGCCATTTATAGCCATGTATTGCATAATGACCTTTGGTCAAGAATGGACTGTATATATGACAGTGGTCCCACAAGACTATAATGCAGCTGAAAAATTCCTAACATGTTGGGTCATCATAGCATTGTGACATTGTACCGCAATGCATCATATTGAGGAAAAGAGACAGACAAGCAAACCACCATAGACATATTTCTAACAAGAGTGACACCTCTCAAGAAGAGCCTCAAGCAAGTCCTTTGGGAGGTTGGCAGGAAGAAGGCCTTGCTACCATAGACGGCAGCTTTGTTCTCATCTGCTGACCAGGGATTGAAATGTTTGCACTACTGTTTCATTTCTATGCCTAAAGGCTTTTCTTTCCTTGAGTCTGTACATAATGTCCTCACTGACAAACAAGGAGAGTGGGGGAGCAAATGGGTTGAACCCTCCTTAGTCATTAATTTGCATTTACAGTGGAATCCTGGGAGAAGGTGATTATAGTGTGGAGGTGGAAGAAAGAGAAAAGTCACAGCACCTGGGACAGCATGAGAAAGATGGAGTCACAGAGGACTGGTGGACTGTGGACTTGATGAAGCTGAGTAAGGCTGTCCCTGACAAGGGCACCTACCAAGATCTCTTTATAGAGAGGATGATGGGGTTAAGTACAATGATGATGGCTGATCCCAAGGAAGGCAAAGGAAGTGAATTATTCATGGCACGGCATCACACTTTAAGAAGAACACAAAGAGATCCAAATTCCAGCCAGAGAGACAGGACCATAGCCCGGTCAACCCGAGAGCAGCAGAATCAGAAGATGAAAATATACAGAGAGAATTCTGAATGCTTGCTCTCGGCTCATGTTTCCTCAGGGGTAAAATCCCCTTATTATCAAAAAAAAAAAATCAAGAAGTGTTTATACCCAGCTGTGTTTGGCATTACAGTGTCACTGTGTCCCTGGTGGCACTAAGTGGTGTTTATACCACCCATCACTCTGTCATTATCCTCCACCGAATTCAGCTCACGAACCATCTTGGCATATTTACATAATAAATACACTTTATTTAGAAAGCAATAATTTGTATATCCATTTTTGAACATTAATTAAAGACATTAATTTGTTAAATGTCTAGTCCATTAAAAGGCAAGTCTGCCAGATATGAAGATGTTTCTTGTATTTATAGATTCAGTGGAGTGCTTGTTTATTTACACAGGTATATAACGGTTTGTCAGCTGTGCTATAAAGAATCTCTTTTACTTCATCTCTGTTGCCTCCATTTTTTCCCTGGTGATCAGTAGACTACAGCTGGTCAGTTACATAGTTCTGATCTCCGTTGACTTTCTCCTTGGCTAACTTTTATTCCCAAGAGTCTCATGGCTTAATAGGGCCTGGCTTCTACTCAAAAGGCCAGAGAAATAATCCCTTACCTGCAGAGGATGATTTAATAAAACGCTGTTCTTAATTTACCATCTGATATCCAATTCTCAACCTCAGCAACTGCTTACACACACTTGGTAAGTTTCAATGAGAAGCTGACCATGTAATCATAAAATCTTTCTGGAAGTTCAGCTAGATCACAGGAAAAAGCAAAAGATACTTCATAGTCTTTTCCATTAGTGGTTAAAAGAAAGAACACTAGATTGTTTTTCTGGCAAATAATTCCTTATTAGGTTTGCTTCGTTGCCACATTTTTCTCTAAATAATCAAGTATTTCATTTCCAATAATTGATTCAGATGTCCTATCTGGAACAAATATTAATTAGATGAACTTTAATTACCACTTTCTCACCCATTATATCTATTAAAAACAGACCCAATATTGCTGTCTTGCCTAGTAACACTGTAAGTGATAAGACTGCAAAATTTGACCTGTAGGTGAAAGAGTGTGAGGTCTCTGTTGTCACATTTTGAAATGTTGGTCCTCCTTGTCATCAGCTTACCCATCAGCTCCTCTGAGAAGCTTCCTGGGACCATCCTTCAGAAACGTTACTGTGCTCTCTTCCTCGCCCCACTGTGTGTGCTTTTGCTATTGTTTGCTCGCACCTTGTGACTCCCTGCTCTGTGGAAATGTTTGTTTTGACCATTGGAATGTGAACCTCTAGGAAGAGGGTCTCTGTTACTGGCCTTTCTTTTGGCTTAGCTCATTGCAGGCTGCATTTGTAGAACTGATGGTAAAGGTGAATAACTAGACCTGTGCCATTTCTGATAAACTGTTTATGCTTGTGGATCTGCTTTTGGTAAAAATTCCAGTAAACATTCAAGGAAATTCCATAGTCGTTTGATAATATTTGAAGGTCTTTGTTGAATTTTTTTAGCATTTATTTTATGTTGGGCCATGGCACTAATATCTGTTTTTTATGTGTGTGTGTTTGTGTATGTATAGCATATATATAAAAATAGTATATATATGCTGTTTTGTCAGTATGTATAGCATATATATATATATATACATTTTATACATGATACATTTGAGAGAACATTATTTCAAATACCACCTTCTGTGACATCTAGAAGAAATAGGGGAAGCTTCTCAAAAGAGGACAATCCGGAATTCGGGAAGGTACATAACCATCTGAACTTTTCAGTTGCTTTAGAACAGATGTCTCTGCCATGAATGAAAAAAGTGTAAGTAAAAACAGAGCTTAAAATAAACAGAGTAGGAGTCATAGTCCTTATATCAGAAAAGCACCTGCTCCTACAAAATCATTCTCAGTAGGCTCCTTTTATAGTGAGTTCATGGAGGTTAATTGGTAGGTAATTGGATTTTCCAGAAGTATCTTTACAGGGGACTTTTAGTAATGTGATTTAGTCCCACAGGATATCTCAGTCCTGGAAAGCCGGGCCGGACTTCTCACAGGTTGTCTTTCTTAAAGTTAGTGGATAACTGTGCATCAAGAGCTCAAATCCTGCTATGAAAAGAGCATTGTTCATATCTCCACCTCCTAGGAGCTGCTGCAGCTTCTTGAGGACAGAGGGGAAAAGCCTATGTTGTTCTGCATGGAGTTAAAACAAACGTAAAGGTAAGGGCTCGAAGTTTCTCCAGGCTAGAGAGAAGGGAGGGATGGTCAAGCATAATCTCTGGTTACGGGCCTGGGACTCCCGTGGAATAGTCCCATTGTTGTGTTTGGATTACCTACTTTTATTAATTTTTTTAAACACGCTTCTGAGCATCGTTATCTCTTGAGCTCTCAGTTTGGAGATATCTCTTTTTTTATTTCCTTGCATAGATGCTACTTCTTGGGGGCAAGATGCACACTTCTTCAGCCTGAAAAGCCACCTTGCATGCTGCTGGGGACACTAAGACAATGCAGATGGTCTTCTAGAGTTGTTCTGCCAACAATGGACGTAAACTTCCCTGTAGGTCAGGTAGGTGCACATGTCTTGGGGCACTTACTTTGGCTTTGGTGAGACAGAGACAGTGTAGGACCAGCCCCTGCTACCCCTGTGAGTGGAGTTTGCTAAGCAGGGATGCTTCTGCCTGCATGTCCTGCTGGGCAGAACAGCCACAGTCACAGCAGGGGCACATGGAGAAGTCATGAGACAGTATCGGACCTGGCGCTCACTCAGTTCCTAAGGAGGCTGTCATTTTGTGTGTGTGCATTGAAAAAATTTTCCCCTCACAATCACCTAGTTTTCCAGTGACTCAGAAACAAACAAACATGCAAAATGAGATAGCAGAGAAAAAACAGCATCTTCCACAGATACAGATACAAAAGACCCTATATCTGTAATGTAGCTGTCTGTTTGGTGAGGAGGGAGATCTCCAAAATGGGGGAAGGTGGGATCGGTAGCTAGGTGGTCTGAGATTGCTTTGAAGTTGAGGGAAATTCCAAAAAGCTTCTCTGGTTGCAAACAGGGTGTTTGTGTCTCGACACTGCAGAGAGAGGAGGCAGGAGAGGTTGTGTATCTGCCTAAGCAGTATGCACTTTGCCCTTTAGGCCACAGGAGCCTTTGAACAACTATAAATGGAAGGGGATGTGTTGTCCTGGAGAGAGAGGGAACACTGGAGGGAACAGCATGAATTGACATCTAGATATTCTATTTATTAGCTGCGTGACCTTGAACAAAAAAATTTCCTCATCTTCTGTTTCCTTATCTGAAAGATAGATATAATAATAGTGGTTAGAATTAAATACATTTACAACTGGGCTTCTTGCCTGAATCTCACACCCAAACACAAGTTAGGTAAATTCATGTTTGTCCACAGCAAATGCACACAGATGCTGCTTATTCCCCTTTAATTAGAAAGTCAGCTGATTTAGTCAGGGAATGGTTGGCTGATGTGTTCCACATGATTCGGGAAAATGCAGGCCAAGACATAATACACTAATTCCCCTCCAAAATTTGAAAGGCACAGAAAATGTTCAAATGTACATAAAGAAAAATACCCTAAACTTACACTGGAAGACAGACGGCAGATTTTTAAGCTTTCCTTAGTTTTGCTAAGTCTTTTCTGGAGATTCTGGATGAAATGTTCCAAGCAGGCCTGCCAACTGGCTCATTTGGCTCAGGGCACTCAATGCCTAATGCGTTCTTACTCCCTCCCTCTGGCTGTAACACTGGCACTTGAAAATGACATGGCGGAGGAGATGTGATCAGTAGCACCTACCTACAGCAGGTGTAGAAATTCCTGTGCGGGGACAGACTTGTTTATAAGTAAAATGTTCTGGTTTTAGTCAAAACTTTTCAAATTAACAGACCACAAACTGAAAATAAAGATACTCAAAAGC
The DNA here is from genome assembly GCA_963574355.1 of Loris lydekkerianus. Classification (NCBI taxonomy): domain Eukaryota; kingdom Metazoa; phylum Chordata; class Mammalia; order Primates; family Lorisidae; genus Loris; species Loris lydekkerianus. The sequence continues at coordinate 7,166 of CAUYPK010050008.1, read as the reverse complement.
ACTAGCTAAAGAAATTGATAAAATGGAAAAAGAGAGCCTGAGACTTAGAGGAGCAGCGTTCAGTTTGAGCTCTGCCACTATTACCCCATATCAACCTGCACGGATCAGGTCACCTCTGACCCTCAGGTTCCTCATCTATAGAAAATGGTGAAATTTTCTAGATGGTCCAGATTCATGTCAAAGTGTATATTATTGTAAATCTTGATTTGCACTTCCAGGCTGAATATAACTGCATCACTCTGACTCTCAGAGTTTTTCTTCCAGCTTGTAATCAATCACCACACCCTGTTTACTATTTCTGTTAAGAATCTGAGCTTCAGAATCAGATGGACTTTCATGCAAATCCCAGCTCAGTCATATATGAGCATAAGGGAATTCTCTGCACTTCTATTTCTCACCTGCAAAACAGGCTTACCATAGTATTTCCTTATCTGTAAAACAGATCTACCATAGTATTTATATCATAGGATCATGATGTGGATAGAATTAGTGCATGAAAAGTGCTTAGCACAATGTTTACTGTGTAAATAAATAGCTATATTAAAAATCTCCCAAACAGCTCTTGGATTTGACTCTTCCTTTTCATCTTCATGTCTCAACACTGCTTACTTGGAATACTGAGACCAAAGTGGTTTCTTTAACTCTAGTCTTACTCTTTGCCCTGCAGACAGGGCATCTTTCAAAAACATGCAACATTACAACAACAATGCAATTTATATGTGGGTCGCAGAAAGCTGGGATGGGGAGGCCTATAAAAACTAGAGCCTGATTTAACAAATTTGAGTACAAATATCCCAGGATCTTGTTTAAAAGTGATGAAAGGAAAAGTTTTCTTGAACTTTCCAGGCTGATTTTCCTCTGTCAGTCAGAGGTGAGTTGGGGACTGGGGCGGTGTGAGGAATCCTTGACAAGGGGCCTCTGTACGTAACATTTATGGCTCCCCGCCTTCTCTTCTGAAACCTCAAAACTTACTTTTTTTTTTCGGGGCAGATTCCTGTTTGTCCATGGTGCAGAAGTATAGCTGACTGATCTCTGTGTGGGCACTGGCTTTTGGTCAGACAGGCTTAGGTAAAGAATGAACTTTCTAAATCAAACCAGGCTCTGTACTGACAATTTCAGAGGCAATTTGGAGTGCAACCCAGATGCTTGGGCACAAGGCTGGGGCTTCACTTCCTTCCCCATGTCTTTCCTGAGGAGCTGGTGGGGGCAGAAGAGAACAGCCAGAAAAATATGGATTTAAATACATTCCTTTTGGAAAGATGTTTGGGGAACACTTAGAGATCGTAAAATAGATGTGCTATTGGATCCTACAATTCCTTTAGTAGGTATATACCCAGAAGACCAAAATCACAGTATAGCAATATTATTTTTTAATTAATTTTTAAATGAAGGAAAATTTAATTCTTAAGCAAATGTCAAAGTCAGGGTAATAAAAACCATAAAATTTAACACTGATACACATTTAGAAAAGTGGCTCTCTGGTAGATAGATATCATGATAAATCAAGATAACCATAGGTTTTCTACGAGCTATACCTTACACATTTAGTAGTGTGGCCCTTTAAAAATTACTTAAAATATCTAATATCTAATCATTTACTTTTAATGATATGCTTAAAATTTTTGGAATATATTTAACTACTAAAATATGTTGTCATAGGCTTTGTGCCAGCCACATATACTGAGGGTGGCAGATTTGAACCTGATCCAGACAAGTGAACAACAATCAATGACAATTGAAAAAAAAAAAAAAGAAGGAAAGAAAAAGAAAAAAGAAAGAAAGAAAGAAAGAAAGAAAGAAAGAAAGAAAGAAAGAAAGAAAGAGAAAACAGAAAAGAAAAGAAAAGAAAAGAAAAGAAAAGAAAAGAAAAGAAAAGAAAAGAAAAGAAAAGAAATAGCCGGGTATTGTGGTGGATGCCTATACTCCAAGCTACTCAGGAGGCTGAGGTAAGACTATCACTTAAGCCCAAGAGTTTGAGGTTGCTGTGAGCTGTGATGTCACAGCACTCTACTGAATGTGACAAAGTGAGACTCTGCCTCAAATAAAGTGTTGCCATAAATATGTGTTTGTATTCAATATGCATAAAAATAAACTATAAATATATATTATAATATTAATTATAATTATTATGATAGAATAAAAGAAACTCTAAGTTTGGACATATATATTTTTATACTTTTGGATTTGTTACATTTGAATTAATAAAAACATATAGTATTTAAAAATTAGAACAAAATCAACCAAACCAAAGCACAGAGCAATGCTAAAGTAGAAAAATAGAATGACAAAAATAGAACACTATCAAATTATCGTGAGTATATTTTAGAATATAAAGAATTATCTACCTGGATATTCACTTCCCATTTTTTGAGCAAAGTAATTAGTTTATGCCACTAAAAATCATTTAGAAACCATACCATTATTTTTTCTGATATTACTTTCACTGTCAACTAATATCTCTACATACACTAAGGTGATATTTAATTTCTAGTTTTTGTTTCTTTTCTATATGATTTCGTGGCATGTTAGTATTTCTGTTCCTAATCAAAACATCAAAACATTATATAAATTATTCTTTATATTTATCATTGCTTTTGGTCCAAAATTATAAAATATTGAGGGTTTCTTTGTTTTTGTAAACTGCTATGTCGATTACTAGGAACTATTTCAGCACTTTTGTCATATTTTAATGAACAGAATTTCAACATATTAAGAGAATTAGTGATGACAAATTTCACTGATAAAATTCTGAACTCCACCACTGAAAGTCATCCTAAATTATCTTTTAATAAATTATTGATTGGTATTAAGCTTTGATGTTATTACTGGTTTTCTTGGACCCTTAGAGAATAATTAGTATATGTAAAGGCACTAGTCATAGCATGTGCTATGGACAGGCATAAGTTTAGTACAACATATTGCACAGCAGCGATCTAACAAAACGTCTATCAACCAAGACCCAAAGGAGGTAGTTATTAACCAATTCTTGTCCTATTGAAGTAGTATGTAGATTTATGATACCTGCATCAGATGAGGATTACAGATCCAGGGAGGAGCTTAATGTTAATGTGACAGGTATGGGCCAGTACCAATTATATTCACATCCAGGACATTGGAAATGCACAAGGTTTGCTACATAATACAGGAATGACTTTGATTGAAAATCTTTGAAATGATTTGGCCAATCTTAGATCCAAAGATGTGTCACCGAGAGAGCCAAAAACAGAATCTAAAATCACTTTTATTATTAGTGGGCATTCCCACCAGCAGTGTAGAAGTGTGCCGTGGATGTAGTTGGCCATTAGTAAATTTGAAGGAATGGTTATGGTGCCTGGGAAGTACAGGGGCCAGACTAATTGGAAAGAGCGTGAGTAGAAAATACCTTCAGGAAAGGGAAGTTGTTCACTCATAAAATGAAAGAGTTTAGTTTGTTTAAAAGTAATTAGTGGAAGCCCTTAAGAAGACAAAAATTGAAGGTAAGGGAGAAGGAGAAGGCGGCTCATAGCTGGAAGACTTTTCATGGTCACTCGCATTTCAGAACTCTTAGATTTATGTCCCACAAATTGGCAGACACTGGCAGCTAAGATAAGGTTCTTTGATTTGAAGGTGACAATAGGGCTACAAATTATCAGAAATTATGTCACAATTTGGCATAGCTTGGCATCTGGACTGGGGCATCTGGAATGAAATTGGATGATTATTGACGAGAAGACATATTTAATTAAATGACATCATCAGGTAAAAAAATGAATAGAGTATTGCCTTGTGTTTAAAGAATGTGCTTATTTACATAAACATGATCCAAATAACCTCATTAGTGAAGCAGAATATAGAATATGTACTGAAAATTATGACTAGATTATTTTGTTGAAAGTCTTATCCTGATTAGTGTTTGTATCTAAAAACATATATCAATATAATATTATTGCATCTATTTAGCAACTAAACATTAATTTTTGTTTAATTTATGTTGACATTTTATGAGAACATTAAAATTCAGTTTTCCCTTTTATGTATTCAGAACATATTCATATTCAGCATAGTTTACTCTCATTAATTTATGTTTGAATTTAATGGTCTAAGAAGTTCCATTGTTTGAATAATTATTTGTATGCTAAACGATAATAGTGTCATAAAATACAACAAAGCAAAATTTTGATTTAAGAGTGTTTTTAAATCTCACTATATACTAAATATTGAAGTAATTTATTTTAAAATTTGAATCTATCGGACCAAAGAAAATATTGTCCAAGGTATCACACTGATACCTTGACTGACAATCTATCCTCATTTATAGAAAACCCAAAATTCATACCTCCTAGACTATGATCTAGATTAAATAGGAAAATAAATACTTAAAAGAATAATACTACATCTGTAAGTTTGCAAAGGGAAAGTAAATTGTGAGTGACAGAATACATCCAGGAGCAAAGTTATTAGTCTGAGACTTGCCGTAGCAGCGTTTCTCGTGACCCACAGGAACTGTATTAAAGGACAGCAGCATTAGGAAGGTTGAGAACCACTGTGCTATAGTTTCCAAATAAGTACAAAAGAATAGAGGTAGGATGACAGACAGCTATGAAACAGAAGTAGATAGGATGATGCAAATGAATGAAGGCAGATCGGAGGTGATTAAATGTCAGAAAATTTTGTTCATTAAGGCCCAGTAGAACAAATTAAATAAGTTAAATAGTATAGTGAGTACCAGAAAAGTAGAAAGTCATAGGGATTATATTGAACAAAAAAGTAATATTATAAGAATACAAAGTAGAGAAACTTTGTACAGTAGTTATTTTTGAACCTTATTTGGTAGTGTAATACTTTTTGCATAAACAATTTTAGGTAGGCAACTGCTCAATATTTGAAATAGATGAAAGCAGATGAGCTCTTGGGTTTGTTTGTTTGTTTGTTTGCTTTTGTTGGTGGGCGGTGGGTAAGGGAGAGACTACCAAGAGAGAGGTCTAGGATTGTCCATATAATGCTACCTCATCAGAGGTTCTTATGCAAAACTGCATAAATCCTCCTAGCAAATTTATGAGTTCTAAACACACACACACACACAAAAAAAAAATAAATTTGGAAGCCAAAACAGGAGTATGGCACTTTAAAGACTATGTAAATGCTCATTTTATGCATGGGTAAGTTAAAGATTCTTACGTGCACGATTTGCAAATCTCTTTACTTCCATTTTCTTGAACAAGTATTAAAGGTTGTGTGTAATTCAGCATCAATTTGAAAGCAGTTCTTAGATTTGAATTCTGAAGCTCTTCACTTTTATTTTTTTGGTAGAGTAAAATAGAGTTTAGGAATTGGCCCCCAGTTAGCACGAAAATTGGGAAAACATAAAATACACAGACACAAAGGAGTCAAGTACATCCAGGTTATACTTTACAGGTGCAGTGCATAACATCCATCCATACAAAGCGTTGGTGGAAGATTACCAGGCAGGGTCCAGTCCATGTACTTGATTTATCAGGTCACATAAGTTATACAAATTGAACTAACTGAAACTCGAGATGCCCAAAGGTTAAATTATGATATTTCTTATATCTTACTACAAGATTATAGCCATTCACACTGTCAGAGCAAGCCTTCTTGGTTAGTCAATCTTCTCCGGTAATCAAATTCCAGTTCCAGGGAGCCTTGAATTAGAGCTGGAGATTTTTACATTATCAACCAAAAATAAATGGTATTTGTTTGGTAGAATCTAAATTCTTGCTTTTTTAGGTTTTGGATTAAATGCAGTATTTTACAATTTAATCTTTTAAATCTATTGGCAAACAATAAAACTACTGTAACCATATAAATTTGTGTTCAAATCTGCCATTTACGGGTGGCGCCTGTGGCTCAAGGAGTAGGGCGCCGGCCCCGTATACCGGAGGTGGCAGGTTCAAACATGGTCCTGGCCAAAAACTGCAAAAAAAAATCTGCCATTTACTAATTGCCTCATGTATCCTGACAGAATAGCAGTTTTATAAAATCTCATTTAATTCTTTCCAAACATGTATTATTTGTAGTTAATGCAAGTAAGATTAAGTCACTGACCCTGTGTCATGTAGCTCAGCAAAAATACTAGGATTTGAATTTATTTGAAAATGCTGCCATTTTCTCCCTATATCTTAATGTCGGTTCTTTTCTAGTTTTGCCCATTTGAATATAGGTTCTGTTTTCATAGTTTGGGCTTTCTTTTTTCCAAAACACATATAACATTGCTAAGGAAATGTCGTCCATGGATGAGGAACAGAATTCATTTTTTGTTAATTTATATTCTCTTCTGTTATAATGACCTTGCTTACATTCTATCCTCAACTTTAAGAGGCACAACAAACAAAGCAAAGGTAACACCTCCAGGTTTTGTTGATTTATCTTATTTAATTATGCTTCCCAATTTCTAAAACCCAGACATTATGAAATATAGATAAAAATGTTATTAAGATAATTTTCGAACGCTTATTAATGCTTCAATGAAACAAAATTTATTTGTATCACAATGAATTACTCTGAAATTAAATACCTCCAGGTTGTCCAATACTCTAGACTTCTTGATGAACTTAGCAGTTGAAATCAGTAGCTAAAATCAGAAAACATGAAACTTTTATAACACTTCTTAAACCGGCTATATAAATTAATGAGAAACAGGACTGTTAGCCACACGTGACAAACCACAAGAATTTGTGATTCAAACAGACTTGCTTTATCCTGTTTATGAGTTTTTGCTCTGATCAAAAACTGAGCATTCCCTACGGTAGGTTTGTGTGCTCTAAACATAAATTAGAAAAAGTCACCCAAGTTTGGACCAGAAATCAGTCATGTTAACCAAAGATCAAAATATGACTGGAAAGGAATTTTGGGAAGAATCCTTTTCTCTGTGTGATGCTGCTTCATCACCATCCTCTTAGCAACCGGGAGTGTGGAGAAAGGAAGCCGAGGTGGGCTGCGCACCTGCTCCTGGAGGGCCTCTTGCTGCATGTGGTTTTGGAACCGTGGGCTTTTTTTTTTTTTTTTTTTTTTTTATTTATTTATTATTTTTTTTTAATTGAATCATAGCTGTGTACATTGATATGATCATGGGGCATCATATACTAGCTTCATAAACCATTTGACACATTTTCATCCCAATATTCAACATAGCCTTCCTGGCATTTTCCCAGTCACCGTGGCATGAC
>CAUYPK010050007.1:0-13209 GCA_963574355.1 Loris lydekkerianus | reverse complement strand
CTGAGATACTTTGCTAAGAAGAATATGTTCCAGCTTCATCCATGTAAACATGAAAGAGGTAAAGTCTCCATCTTTCTTTAAGGCTGCATAGTATTCCATGGTATACATGTACCACAATTTGCTAGTCCATTCGTGGGTTGATGGGCACTTGGACTTCTTCCATGACTTAGCAATTATGAATTGGGCTGCAATAAACATTCTGGTACAGATGTCTTTGTTATATTGTGACTTTTGGTCTTCTGGGTATAAAGCTAGTAGAGGAATTATAGGATCGAATGGCAGGTCTATTTTTAGATCTCTAAGTATTCTCCAAACATCCTTCCAGAAGGAACATATTAGTGGGCATTCCCACCAGCAGTGTAGAAGTGTGCCCTTTCCTCCACAGCCACTCCAACATTTCTGGTTTTGGGATTTTGTTATGTGGGCTACTCTTACTGGGGTTAGGTGATATCTCAAAGTAGTTTTGATTTGCATTTCTCTGATGATTAAGGATGATGAGCTTTTCTTTTGTAACTTCCTCATTTCTTTCACCCTTTATAGAATCAAAGAGAGTTAGAGTCTTGCTCTGGATTACACTTTGGTTTAAGGGAATGTTGTGGCTGGTTTGATCTCTCATCTAGATCATTCATATCAGCAATAGGCTGTTTTACTTTTTCATCATTCGTATGTTCACTGAAGTAGCACTTCTCTGTTGGTTGGTTTTTTTTTTTTTTTTTTTGAGACAGGGTCTTAAGCTGTCGCCCTGGGCAGAGTGCCATGCGTCACAGCTCACAGCAACTTCAAATTCTTGGGCTTATATGATTCTCTTGTAGCTCAGCCTCCCAAGTAGCTGGGACTATAGGCATCCACCACAATGCCCGGCTATTTTTTTTTTTTTTTTGTAGTTGTCGTTGTTTGGTAGGCCTGGGCAGCTCTGGTGTATGTGGCTGGCGCCTTAGGCACTGAGCTACAGGAGCTGAGCCTAAAGTAGCACTTTTAATTTCCTTCAAGAACTTTTCCTTTGCATTCACAGCATGGCTAACCGTTTGGTGAAAGAGGCCTAGCTTTTGGCCTATCTCAGTTTTTGACTTGCTTTCTTCACTAAGTCCAATCATTTCTAGCTTTTGATTTAAAGTGAGAGTTGTGACTCTTTCTTTTACTTGAACACTTAATGATCATCATAAAGTTATCAATTGGCCTAATTTCAATACTGCTGTGTTTCAGGGAGTAGAGATACCCCAGGAGACGGGGGTGGCTGGTAAGGGGAGCAGTCTGAACACACACATTTATCAATTAAATTTGCCATTTTATATGGGCACCCAAAACAATTACAATGGTAACAACAAAGATCACTGATTACAGATCTCTATAACAGATGTTCTAATAATGAAAAAACTTGAACTATTGCAAGAATTACCAAAATGTGACATATAGAGGCACGTAGTGGGTACATGCTGTTAGAAAAAAAGGCTCCAATAGACTTGCTTGACACAGGGTTGCAACAAACCTTCAATTTGTAAAAAGTACAATAAAGTGCAACAAAATGAGGCATGTCTATACTCAAAGAGTATAACAAGTTGATAAATACAAATTTATACTGATTAAACATCTTGATTATTGAAGTAGATTTTACAGTATGATTTTTTTTTTTTTTTAAGACACAGGATTTTTTAAAAAATGCTCACAATTTTCTAGCAACTGAATTAACGCTTATGTAAACTTTAACCACTGTACATTGGAAAATGTAACGTTATTGTTCTTTATCGGTTCTTGTACAAACAAGACCATGCTGAGGTCTGTGGCTTTAGTGGAAAGGATTTGTGACTGCATGTGTCAATTCAGCCCCTCCCTTACTTTCATTTGCCATATGGTTTTTTCTTTTCTTTTTTAATTTTTGCAATTTTTGGCCAGGGCTGGGTTTGAACCCGGTGCCTCCGGCATATGGGGCCAGGGCCCTACTCCTTTGAGCCACAGGCGCCGCCCCATGCCATATGTTTTTTTTCCACAGCAAAGACCAACAAATGAAACTTCATATTTGATGGAGGCTCTGCAGTTAGATTTCAGTTCTAATATCCTACAAAGAGGGATCCTCACACCCTGGAAGTTGGAGGAGGGACAGACACCAAGCAGATTGCTGGACATCGGTAACCACAGACCGTGGTTTCAGAGAGGTGAGAGGCTGGGAAATTACCCCACAGACAGGGGATTTCTGGAGGGTGGGGACTTCTAGATGTCCCCAGCACTTCAAAGAGTGCATGACTCCTGGTAGACATACAATACATGCTTGCAAATTTGAGAGACTATGACAGGGGCAGGTCTAGATTAAGACTTTCCAGGGCTGAAGGAGAGAATCAGGTCTGTATCTTTGGCTACCGGCAGTCTGAAACGTGGGACACATAGGTCAGGCCGCTGCACAGGCAGGAGTGCTGACTGGCCCTGGGGAAGGAGAACTGAGCTGCTTTGGCAGAGCAGGGCCTGAGCAGGAGGTGGGAGGAGACCAGTGGTGAAGGGTCCTGAAGAAGAGATGATTGCCCCTTGCCACTCACTGGTGTACATATGTGCGTGTGAGGTGTGGCGCAGCCTCCGCAGTTGAGAAGTGAGATCCATGAGCCTCTTGCCATTTCCCAGTCACAGTAGCTTCCTGCAGCTGCCATAATAAATGACCACAAACTGGTGGCTTAAAGCAACAGAAATTTGCTCTCCCGCAGTTCTGGAGGTCCAAAATCAAGGCATCGATCACGTTCCCTCTGGAGGCTGTAGGGGAGCAGTTCTTCTCTGCTTTTCCAACTTTGGTAGCTGCAGGGATTCACGGCTTACTTGGTCCGTGGCCACATCACTCCAGTCTCTTTTCTGTCGTCATGTGGCCTGTTCCTCTTTTGAGTGTTTCTTCCTCTATGTTTCTCTTATTAGGACACTTGTCATTGGATTTGAGGTCTGCCTGGTTGACCCAGGATAATGGTTAATTTTAAGTGTCAAAGTGGCTGGGCCCTGGTACCAAGAGATTTTGTCAAACATTATTCTAGATGTTTCTGTGAGGGTGTTTTTTTTTTTTTTGCTTGTTTGTTTTTGTTCTTGTTTTTTTGAGACAGAGCCTCACTATGTCTCGCCCTTGGTAGCGTGCTGTGGTGTCACAGCTCACACCAACCTCAAACTCTTGGGCTTAAGCAATTCTCTTACCTCAGCCTCCCAAGTAGCTGGGACGGCAGGCACCCACCACAACACCTGGCTATTTTTTGGTTGCAGTTGTTGTTGTTTAGCAGGACCCGGTGGGGCTCAAACCTGCCTGCCTTGGTGCTTGTGGCCGGCACCCTACTCACTGAGGTTTGGGCACTGAGCCTGTGAGGGTGTTTTGGATGCTCAACATACAAAATGATTGACTCTGAGTGAAGCAGATTGCCCTCCATAGTCTGGGTGGGCCTCATCCAATCAGTAAGGCCTGAGAAGATCAAAATCTACCCCAGGATTTCTGTCAGCAGATTGCTTGGACATCACCTGTAATAGCTGCTCTTCCTGGGCCTCCGGTCTTACTGCCTTTGGACTTGAAGAGCAATTTTTTTCCTGAATTTCCAGCCAGGGACTTCCTCTCAGATTTTGGACTAACCAAACCCCTACAGTTATATGAGCCAATTCCCTAAAAAACACGTACACCGGCTCGGCGCCTGTGGCTCAAGCAGCTAAGGCGCCAGCCACATACACCTGAGCTGGCAGGTTCAAATCCAGCCTGGGCCTGCCAAACAACAATGACGGCTGCAACCAAAAAATAGCCAGGAATTGTGGCGGGCACCTATAGTCCCAGGTACTTGGGAGGCGGAGGCAGGAGAATCACTTAAGCCCAGGAGTTAGAGGTTGCTGTGAGCTGTGATTTCACTGCACTCTACCCGGGGTGACAGCTTGAGGCTCTGTCTCAAAAAACAAAACAAACAAACAAACAAACAAAAAACTATGTATGCCAGCAGAGCAAGTTAGCTCACGCCTATAATCCTAGCACTCTGGGAGCCCGAGGTGGATGGATTGCCTGAGCTCAGGAGTTTGAGACCAGCCTGAGCAAGGGTGAGACCCCATCTCTAAATAAAAACAGCCAGGAGTGGTGGCAGGTGCCCCAAGCATTTGAGGTTGCTGTGAGGTATGATGTCATGGCACTCTACCAAGGGTGACAAAGTGAGACTCTATCTCACACACAAAAAGTGTACACCACATACATATATTAATATTTACATATACATATATTATACACATATGTCTTTTATTTACATATTATAAAAGACATATTTATATATTAAATACATCTTATAATATATATCCTATTAATTCTGTTTCTCTGGAAAACCCTGACTGATATAAGGGGCCACCATCCAATCAATTATATCCAATCTAGAGAAGAGCTCTTCCGACCTAAATGCATATGATCTTGTTCAAATGCAGATTCAAGTTCTCAGGTGCTGCTGGGTAGAGTGATCAACACTTCCCAGGACACCCTAGTTTTAGCACTGAAAGTCCCTTGTCCCACGAAATCTCTGAGCTCTGGCCAACTAAGATGGTTGGTCACCCTACTGCTGGTACTATACTTTGAGCAGCAGGGACTTAGAAACCTCTGTGGGAGGGAAGATTGGAAAAATTGGCCTTTCCTCAAATAGTTCCTCACTTAGTTCCGACATAAAGTGTCATGATGGTTGCACATTTACTCTTGAAGGGTCTCCCTTTTTCAGGGCATTTATTTCTTTGAATTTTCTATCAGATCAGGAGGAAAGGTTTAATCAGGGCAGTTTCTCATCAGATGCCTCACAGTGGCTCAGCAGATGGACTCACTACTGACCTCAGCCAGACAGGGAACCTCCCAGGACACCCCTGCCTTCTTCCGCCCCCACACGGAACATTTCTCTATGCAGTGACTCGCTCCCTTTTCCTCCCTCTCTTAACCAATACTATTTGTGAAATCATGGGTTTTACATGCTAATACTATGTTTTTCCAGCACACAGTAAACATATTTAGTCACTCATTCAAGAGATAGAGTGTTATGCTCTTGATAGAATTAACGGGCTGGTTAGATATATTTGTTTCTAATATACATTGTAACAAATACTCAGGTAGTCATTCACTCAGCACAGTGCTTTTTAAGGTTAGAATAGCCTGGCAAGGTTCTAAGTTCTTGAGCCACTCACGCTGATCCAGGCCCCAGTCACTCCTGCTACTAAGAAGGTGGAGACTCAGGAAGTTGTTCTGTGTTCCCAAGGAGCCAAGCCAGGGCACACCGAACCCTAGGCCTCGGGCTGGAAGCTTTCTTCTACCTTCAGATGCACGTCTGCAATGGGAGGGAAGAGAGTTAGAAGGGGCGGGGACGTCTATTTCAGGGCCTGGGCACTTTGTTTTTGCTCTCTCATCTAATTCTCACTTTCAGGTGACTGAAAGCAAAGTAGACCTAATCAAGCCTGCTCTGAGGGGAGCGTGGCTAGCGTGTGTGCGTGCGTGTGGCATGTGTGTCTGTGTACAGAGGTGGATGTGTTCTCTCTCCCTCTTTGCAGGCAGCTGCCTGTGTCACTTGGCTGAGGGTCTGCAGTGACTGAGCCAGCCACCCCTCCAGTTCTTCGCGGACAGACCTGTATTCTACTCACAGTACTCTGGGCTCCAGGCCTCACCCTGATAAGATCCCAAGATGTGGGGCCAGGTGTTCAGCTGCCTTTAGGCTAAACTGAGGACTTGCACCCAGCTTTATCAGCCCTTGTCAGACTTCTTGCTCTAAGAAATCGACTCTGCTTCAGCTAAGGTGGCAGGTCCTCATTTTCGGTGGGACTTGGCTCTGTCAGTTCTTTCCTTTTCTTCTGCATTTGCAGTTTCTTCTTTTCTCTAGGGGCCTTTTCCTCCATGTACCAGCATGTTCCTCTGTGGCAAAAATTAAAACAATTGATCCAAACCAGTTCTCTCTACCATCGACCTTCTGCCTGTCACTGCCATCTTTTCCTTACTTTTGTGGCACTGACATTTAGTGAGAGTGGGTTACCTGCAGGGTCTCCTAAAAGTCAGCAGTGACCTCTTGTGACCCTCTTACCCCTCTGCAGCCTGGGACCCTCTGGTGCATTGGGCACCGGAAGGCCATGGGCTGTACCTTCTCAAGGCTCTTCTTGGCTCATCCTCTTCTCCCCGCAGCCCTAGAGGGCTGTGCCCCATCTCTCTTCCTCTCCCTTTGCACTCGTCCTCCCTTGGGGCAGCCCCATCTGTGCTATCTCCCGCCCTTCAACACAGTGGCCTTCAGCCTTCGCAGGAGAGCAGGGCTGCAACTCTGTGCTTCATTCCCATTCCCTCTCAGAGCTCAGAACTAAAAATAGAACTGTGGGAAGCCTCCTGACAAGACCTCTGGGAAGTTCAATGGGAACCACTCAGGGTTTCAGAAGGAAGCATGATCCCTGGAGCCTGCCGGTTCAGAAGAACAAAGAGATTTATAAAGAATGAAAAGTAACAGACCGGCCGCATTGCTTTCCTCTTGCTACTCAGGGGAATGTGCAGAGAGACATGGGCACCTGGGTTTCAGAGAGGTGTTAACCAAGGTCTTGACAGCCCTATAGACAGGAAGAGCTGGGCCAGTTGAGAGTGAAGCGAAACCACTGTCCTATGGAGCTATGGATAGGATTTAGGGAAAAGGAGGGGCAGTGGAGGCAGCATGACTGTCAGAATGACTTGGGGCTCCACCCAAGATGTTGAGGGGAAAATAAAGGGCCGAGATGTGCTCCAAGTCTGACTTCAGTGGGCAGGTGCTTGCCCTGCTACTATTTCAGGGCTCCCCTAACAGACTGATTCTGATCACTAGCGATGTCTGTGAAGACCTGGGGCCCCTTATAAATGTCCCTTTGTACCAGGTAGTAGTAAAACTTGTTTCAAACACAGCAGGTTCTGAGTGCAGCTGGCAAAAAGTTCCCTGCTTCACCATTCAGTAGACAGGCACCCAGGAGTGAACAGTGCTGTCCTAGAGCTGGCCCCACGAGCTGCTGGAAGCCCAAATTCCTTCTGACTACTTGGGCAGATCTAGTGGAATGCAATGTGGCAAGAGAAGTAGGTGAAACTCAGGAAAAACCTGGCGGGGATCCTCAGGCTCTGAGATAACAACAGATATTCCTTGCTAAGTCGTAGAGCCTAGAAGGCACTGGTCTGGGCAGACTGTGTGTGTGGATGGGGACTATGCTTATGAGAACATAAAATAAATATGCAAACACGAAGAGGAGGCGTAGAAGATGTGGGGGAGGAGGAGGAGATACTGGAGCTGAAGTCAGGACCAGGGAGCTAGAGGAGGAAACAAGACCTGTAGAGACTCTCATGACAACAAAGGCAACAAATATTTTTATTTTTTTATTTTTTTTAGAGACAGTGTCTCACTTTGTTGCCCTCGGTAGAGTGCTGTGGTGTCACACAGCTCACAGCAACCTCCAACTCCCAGCCTCCTGAGTAGCTGGGACCACAGGCACCTGCCACAACGCCCAGCTATTTTTTGTTGCAGTTTGGCCCGGGCCGGGTTTGAACCTGCCACCCTTGGTGTATGGGGCCGGCGCCCTACCCACTGAGCCAGAGGCGCTGCCCAAATCTTTTTTTTTTTTTTGAGACAGAGTCTCACTAAGTCACCTTTAGTGGAGTGCCGTAGTGTCACAGCTCACAGCACCCCCAAACTCTTGGGCTTAAGCCATTCTCTTGCTTCAGCCTCACAGGTAGCTGGCACTAGGCGCCCATCACAATGCCCAGCTATTTTTTTGTTGCAGTTTTTTTTTGTTTTTTTTTTTTCAGCTGGCCCGGGCCAGGTTCAAACCTGCCACCCTCAGGGTATGCGGTTGGTGCCGTAATCACTGTGCTACATGTGCTGAGCCTAAGCCAACAAATCTTGTGTGTATGATCTCCATAAACCTTCCTGAAATTTTCAAGAAATAGTGCCCAAGAGATGGAGGTATCTATCCTGCGGAAGACAAAAAGACCAAATGTTACTAGGAAGAGCCCATGACTGGGAGAAGCAGGCCAGGGCAAGGTCCCCAGGAACGGTTACGAACACTCAACACCTCTCCTTTTCCTTCTTGTCTCTCTTCTGTTATGGGCAAGGTCAAAATCAAGATATTTAAATGTAAGCATTTTTCCTTCCACATTTTCTTTCTTTTTATTATTCTTCATTATATCAAATGTAGAGACAAGAATAGGAAATAAATATGGCAACCTAACATTTATTTATTTTTTTTCTTTTTATTGAGACAGAGTCTCACTTTGTTGCCCTCTGTAGAATGTCATGGCATCACAGCTCACAGCAACCCCAAACTCTTGGACTCAAGCGATTCTCTTGCCTCAGCCTCCCGAGTAGCTGGGACTACAGGTGCCCACCACAACACTCAGCTGTTTGTTTATTTATTTGTTTGTTTAGCAGGACCGGGCTAGGTTCAAACCCACCAGCTCCGATGTGTGACGGGCACCCTAACCACTGAGCTACAGGCACCCAGCCTGCAACCCAACATTTAAATGTTAGCATTATGCCATTTGGCATCAGTTTAGGAACTAAGTACCACAGATGCACTGGAGGGGTCTACTCTGCTGTTTTCACCAGCTTCTGGTCACTGGTGCTGCCTTCTGGCCATGAAATGCAAGTCACTCTGAGAATCAAAGTACATAGGTCTTGATGCAGGAAGGCAGGCACTGAAGTTGGCTCTAAATTCCCTGTCTGCTTAGGAAGGCAGACAGTAGAAAGTGGATATGTGTGGGAGGTCTGAAGTCTAAAGAAACAGGATATCTAAAGAAGCTTTCCAGCTGTACCCACATAGTTAAGAGCACCTGTCCAAGCACTGGTACCAGTTTTTCTTGTTTCTGACTTTAACCTTGCTGGTTGTCCTTTCAGTTACATGTTTATTGAATTTTATATCATTACTTACCATGTGGACTTATAAACACTGGAATTAATGAACCATCACTGTAATTTTCCACTTACATGACTTGATCTGCAGATGGGAAATTACCATTCTTACTCAAATATACTTCCTTGTATTCTTGTAAAATTAGGATGATAGTACCTACTTCAAAGATTTCCTGAGGATTAAATGAGAGAATGTTTATCATCATCTAGCAGAGTAATTGGCAATACATAGTACCTAGTAAATGTTTTTCTCCCTTTTTTCTAACATAAAACATCTGTTTAAAACTCTACTTAGAGTTCTCAAAGTTGCCAAGAAGCAACACAGATAGAGTTTCTGGAAACAACTTTTGGTGCATTTATGAAAACTGTGAAGTTTGCTTTTTTCTGATTAGCCTAGATGCTGGAAAACCTGCAGGAATGAACAGTGCTAAAGAATAATTTTTAAAATGTAAAAACATGGCTTTTGTGTAGATATAAAAATGAACATGGGTCAAAGATTTTATTCACTTCATTAATGGTTGAGGACACTAGCAGGTTAAAATTGTGTCTTTTTTTTTTTTTTGGACAGAATCTCACTTTGTCACCCTTAGTAGAGTGCTGTAGTGTCATAGCTCACAGCAACCTCAAACTCTTGGGCTCAAGTAATCCCAAGTATCTGGGACTATAACACCTACCACAACGCTCAGCTATTTTTAGAGAGGGGATCTCACTCTTGCTCAGGCTGGTCTTGAACTGGTGAGCTCAAGCCATCCACCTGCCTCTGACTCTCAGAGTGCTAGGATTACAGGAATGAGGCACCATGCCCAGCCGGTTAAGACTGTTTCTTTTCTTTTTTGAGACAGTCTTACTCTGTTGCCCTGGTTAGAGTAACATAGCATCAGCCTACCTCACGGCAACTTTAAACTCTGAGGTGCAAGAGATCATCTTGCCTCAGCCTCCACAGTAGCTGTGACCACGGGCATCAACCACAATGCCCAGCTAATCTGTTTTTAGTAGTGACCGGATCTTGTTCTTGCTCAGGGTGGTCTCGAATTTCTGAGCTCAAGTAATCCTCTTGCCTTGGCTGCCCAGAATGCTAGGATTACAGGTATGAGCCAATGCACCCAGCAGGGTTAGTTATTATTATTGGATGCTCTTCTGATGCTTTGATTCTTTTTTTTCCATGGCATCACAGTTCACAGCAACCTCCATCTCCTGGGCTTAGCCGATTCTTTTGCCTCAGCTTCCCGAATAGCTGGAATTACAGGCGCCCACCACAATACCCAGCTATTTTGTTGTTGCCATTTGGCTGAGGCTGGGTTTGAACCCGCCACCCTCAGTATATGGGGCAGACGCCCTACTCACTGAGCCACAGGCGCCGCCCTGATTCTTTGATTCTCTCTTAGTGCCACTCTCCCAGTTCTTAGTTCATTCTACCATGTATGTGTAAACAGTTTATTACTTTTTACATTTCTGTCTCCACCATCGAAGTAAGTTTCTTAAGGGATGTTCAGGGAAAATTTGCTGAATAAATGAACAAATTAAAGAATGGATAAATGGCTTTTCTCAGTGAAGAAATCCTAATAAGAAACATCAGACTTTTTGTTCATACTATGTGAGATTCATTTGTGTGTGTGCCCAAAATATCACATGGATTTTTTTTTTTTAAACCACCAAACCTATAAAATGAGCTTTTATTTTGCAATGTCAGGCAACTATTCCTAAACCTCCTATGGCATCAGGATGTTTGTTTTCTGGGTGTAAGGCAGAGCAGTAATTTGATAGCTTGTCTTGCCTCCTAAACTTCACACAGATGGTTTTTTCCTAACAAAAGCCATAGGCTAGACAGAACATTATCACTAGCAAGTTATGTGACCTTGAGCAAGTTATATCTACAGTCTTGAGTTCTATTTCCTCATTTTTAAAAAGAGGTGATTTCACTTCCTGTGCTGGATTGCCTGCGTGGCTTCTCAGTGTCATTCCCACTTCACCCTCCCCCCATCGTAGGCACTCCAGCTGGGAAATTACATTTCCTACACCCCCCACCCCCACCCCCAGCAGAGTTCCAGTTTGGGTTCTGCCAATGTGCAGCGTGTCCACAGGATGTGGAGTGTGAGGAAGAGTAGGGATTATTATTGCTCCGGCAGGGGTAGGCCAGGGAGTGGGCTTCGTGGGCTGTGGAAATAAAATTGTAGGTGTCCTCTAGCAAGTCAAGTAAGGTTGCAGGTAGCTGAGATCATAGATAGTCCCTATACATCTGGATTTCTTGAAAGCTGACAGCAGTTGTCCTGGTCTTTCAAAATTTTTTTTTAAATAACAGCTTTAGTGAAATGTCATTTACTTATCATATGATTCACCCATTTAAAGTATACCATTCAATCATTATTTATTTATTTTTATTGAGACAGAGTCTCATGTTGTCACCCTCTGTAGACTGCTACAGTATCATAGCTCATAGCAACCTCCAACTCTTGAGCTCAAGCAATTTTCTTGCCCTAGTAGCTGGGACTATAGGCACCCGCCATACCCAGCTATTTTTTTTCCCCCCGTTTAGCAGGCCCCAGCCAGGTTCAAACCCTCCAACCCTGGTATACGTGGCCAGCGCCCTAACTGCTGAGCTACAGACCCAGAGCCCAAATCTCTATTTAGTATAGTCTAGCTATTGTGCAATCACTACCACAAGGATTTTCAGAACATTTTTTATCATCTCCCAAAGAAATTCTATACACATTAATCATCATTTCCTGTTTCCCCCCAACTCTCCTCCTTGTTTCTCCCCACAAAACCTGAGGCAACCCTCAATACACTTTCTTTTTTTCTTTTCTTTTCTTTTCTTTTTTTTTAGACTGAGACTCACTATGTTGCCCTCAGTAGAGTGCTGTGGCGTCACAGCTCACAGCAACCTCAAACTCTTGGGCTTAAGGGATTCTCTTGCCTCTGCCTCCCAGGTAGCTGGGGCTACAGGTGCTCACCACACACCCGGCTAGTTTTTGGTTGCAGTTGTCATTGTTTAGCTGGTCTGGGCTGGGCTCAAGCCCACCAGCCTTGGTGCATGCATGTGGCTGGTGCCATAACCACTGTGCTATGGGCGCTGAGTCAAACATTTTATTTTTTTATTTTAATTTTTGAGACAGAGTCTCACTATGTTACACTCAGGAGAGTACGGTGGCATCACAGCTCACAGCAACCTCAAACTCTTGGGCTTAAACAATTCTCTTGCTTCAGCCTCCGAAGCAGCTGGGACTACAGGTGCTGGCCACAAAGCCCAGCTATTTTTTTTGTTGTAGTTGTCATTGTTGTTTTGCAGACCCAGGCCAGGTTCAAATGCACAAGCCCCAGGGTATATGGCCGGCACCCTAGCCACTGAGCTTTAGGCGCTGAGCCACAAAGGATGGCAAAGCCTTTTGAGGCTGAAGCAAGGGTAGGGAGATACCTCCTGGTGCTAGAACATGTAGAACCAAGGGTTTACACGGGACAGTACTGAGAAATAGATTGGGATTTTTCCTACCAGGAGAGGGAGGAAAGATTTCTGTTCTTTAGTCCTTCAGATCTGAACTAAAACTCTTGTCTCTTCTGTATTTATAACAACTAGCCATAATCTATGGGCTTATTTATAAACTGTTTTCTAACACAAGCTATCTAATCAGGGATGGTGGCTCATGCCTGTAATCCTGGGAGGCTGAGGTAGATGGATTGCTTGAGCTCAAGAGTTTAAGACCAGCCTGAGTAAGAGCAAGATCCTGTCTCTACTAAAATAGGAAAACTAGCCAGATGTTGTGGCAGGCACCTGTAGTCCCAGCTACTTAGGAGGCTGAGGCAAAAGGATTGGTTAAGCCCAAGAGTTCGAGGTTGCTGTGAGCCACAGTGATGCCAGGGCACTCTACCCAGGGTGACATAATGAGACTTTCGGAAAAAAAAAAAAGAAAGAAAGAAAGAAAGAGAGAGAGAAAGGAGGGAGGGAAGAAGGAAGGAAGGAAGGAAGGAAGGAAGGAAAGAAGGAAGGAAGGAAGGAAGACAAGCTATCCTTGTTTTAGAAATGTTTCTAATAATTACATGGATGGAGCTGGAACATATTCTTCTTAGTAAAGTATCTCAAGAATGGAAGAAAAAGTATCCAATGTACTCAGCCCTACTATCAAACTAAGTTGGGGCTTTCATATGAAAGCTATAACCCAGTTATAACCTAAGAATATGGGGAAGGGGGTGGGGGGAAAGATGGGCGGAGGGAGGGTGATTGGTGGGATTACATCTGCGGTGCATCTTACAAGGGTACATGTGAAACTTAGTAAATGTAGAATATAAATGTCTTAACACAATAACTAAGAAAATGCCAGGAAGGTTATGTTAACCAGTGTGATGAAAATATGTCAAATGGTCTATAAAA
>CAUYPK010050005.1:0-14189 GCA_963574355.1 Loris lydekkerianus | reverse complement strand
TGGTCCTTATTTTTAAGTTTGTTTATGTGTTGAATTACATTTATAGATTTACGTATATTGAACCAGCCTTGAGAGCCTGGGATAAATCCGACTTGGTCATGGTGTATAATTTTTTTGATGTGTTTTTGGATTCTGTTTGTTAGGATCTTATTGAGTATTTTAGCATCTATATTCATTAATGATATTGGTCTATAATTTTCTTTTCTTGTTGGGTCTTTCCCTGGTTTGGGGATCAAGGTGATGTTTGCTCTGTAGAATGTGTTGGGTAATATTCCTTCTTTTTCTATATTTTGGAAGAGATTTAGTAGTATAGGTACTAGTTCTTCTTTAAAGGTTTGGTAGAATTCTGACGTGAAGCCATCTGGCTTTTCTTTTTAGGGAGATTTTGTATAGTTGATGCTGTTTCAAAACTTGATATAGGCCTGTTCAACATTTCCACTTCATTCAGGCTAAGTCTTGGTAGGTGGCATGCTTCCAGGTATTGGTCGATTTGTTTCGTTTTCAAATTTGTGAGAGTAAAGTTTCTTGTAGTATTCGTTAAGTGGGCTATGTTTTTTAAAAATGACAGTCTTACAGTAATGGGAAGACTTAATTTCTGTAAATGACACAGTCATTTAAACCAAGTTTGGTACTTAAGGTAGACTGAACTATACATAATACTCTGGTTTTGACAAAATCAAAATACTCTTAAAAGGTACTAAGTGTGATTTTTGTTAATGTGGTTTTATAAAGTGGCTCTAATGTTATTTATACAGTAAGACATTTTAAAAAATGGTCAAAGTTGGTCTAATTGGACTTTCTGGGTTAAAATGGAGTAGATGTACTTTTCCTTATTCCTCCTGTCAAGTCAAACTAAAATGTGTGGACATTATACAAAGCAAACGTGAGATTCTGAAAGGTAGAGCCAAAAAGACAGATTGGGGATTGCAAGACCAACACTACAGTGAGCTTCCTGGGCTTGCTTTTTGCCCCACATACCCAACTCTGGGTACTGGAGAAGGCATCAACCTAGAAATAAGAGTGAGCATTAAGAACCCTCCCTCTCCCCCCCTCCCCCCCAACAACAAAAACAAATTAAGAAAAGCCTCTCTCTAGCCAAAGGACCAGGAAAACCAGGAAAGGGATAGACTAGCATCAGAAAAATCTTAGATAGTAACAGCTCTTAACTCCATTCAAATATCATTAAGGAGATGAACTTCTAATTAGAAGTTTTTAAGAACTCTCAGACCCAAGTGGCTTCACTGGAGAATTCTATCAAATATTTAAAGAAGAATTAACCCAAATTCTATACAGTCTCTTTCAGAAAAAAAGCGGACTATTTCCCAACTCATTTTCCGAAGCCAGTATAATCCTGATATTAAAACCAGAAAAAACTAAGTGCTTTCTCCCTGAGACTGGGAATGAGGCAAGAATGTCCATTCTCACTATTGGTATTTAAAAATTCTAGCCGATGCAATAATGCAAGAAAAGGAAGTAAAAAGCATACATGTTGACAAGGAAAAAATAAAAATTTATAAAGGTGCACTAATTCTGTTTTATGCTGTACCTTCTTTATGGTCAAACATTTGATAATTTAAACGTGATGGTGCAAAGTCAAGTTGTTATACTTCAAAAAATGTAGTTACACACTGAAGAGATTATTGAAAAGGTACAGTTCTCTGATAATTTTGTACCACATTCTGATAATTTTCAGTTGCTCTTCTGCTTTCACTTGTCTGTGTCCATTGCCTTTGATCTGTTGCCTTATTTTATACTCAGTTGACTAGAAGGAGAGACGTTGGGTGATTCTCCTCTTGTGGAGTGAAGTGCATAGACTTTGTGACAGCTATTTACATTCATCATTCTTGATTACTGCAAAGCTCTCAGTTGTAATACTGAAGTTGAGGTTACTAGAAGTCAGGCTTCCACATAAAAGGGATGTTGGCATATTTCCATTGTTCTTATTTTTTTATTTTAAATGAAGTTTCAGTTGTGTTTCAACGAGTCATCAACTTTTAAGACTTATAGATAGTATAAATGTGGGTATTTTATGTGAAATTTTTATTTTAGTTGTAGAGCTGAGCTGCTTTATTACTCTTTTAGTCCTCTTATTCCATAACACCTCCATTCTCCCCAACTCCCAACAAAAAAAAATAACTATTAATACTATGTTCTTCAGTGAGAAAAGTGCTATGTTGATTTCAATAAAAAAGAGAGAACATGAAATAAATAAAACATTTTTTAAAAGGGAAATAAATAATAGATCAAGTCTATTAGATTGGTCATAAAAACTCTTGAGTTCCTGTGCTGAGATGTAATGCTTTGTGGTAATAATACCACCTGTTTTCCCTGTCCTAGGACTACAGAGACATCATTGACACTCCAATGGATTTTGCCACTGTTAGAGAAACTTTAGAGGCTGGGAATTATGAGTCACCAATGGAGTTATGTAAAGATGTCAGACTTATTTTTAGTAATTCTAAAGCATATACACCAAGCAAA
Source organism: Loris lydekkerianus (assembly GCA_963574355.1). Taxonomy (NCBI): domain Eukaryota; kingdom Metazoa; phylum Chordata; class Mammalia; order Primates; family Lorisidae; genus Loris; species Loris lydekkerianus. The sequence continues at coordinate 11,708 of CAUYPK010050005.1, read as the reverse complement.
AGATCTAGGGTATGTACTTAAACTGTTCTCTTTTATGATTTAATTAAATTAGTGTTAAAGTTTATGGGATAGCCAAATGTTGCTTTTATTTAAAATTTAGATCATAATTAACTTTCTATTATGTTCTTAATGGTGTCCTAGTAGAAAAAATAATGTACACCTTTCTACTCAGCTCCTATGAAATAACATTGATGTCATTTTTCGATGTTTAGAAATGGTTTCTTTTCTTGAAGTAGTATGGTTGAATAGGTACCATACGGGAGTTGTCCTGGAATGTACTAGAGCAGTCTGAGCTTAACTTTTCCAGCCATTTTCAATGTTTATGGAGAAAAACACTTTTGTGAATTAAATAAAAATAATAAGTATAAATAGCATTTGCCTCGCTTTGGCCAGTCACAGCATCACAGAGTGATAGATGGAAGTGAAATGAGAAAGAATAGATACAAAGACCTGGGTAGCAACGGAAAACAGGGTCAAGCCATCTGGGATGGTGTCTGTCTAGTCGAGATCACAGCAGTGAGTAATGTCTGTGTAAGCCGTCTGAATTGAAGGTGAGACGTCTAAGAATCTCAGTATTACTCATCTAAATACAAAAATAATTTAATTATAAAAATATTCTTTCGACAGAAGAGATTGGGAAAAAGGAATATTAAAAAGCAATATTTAAATTCAAAAAAGTTTTACTAGAAACACGTCTAAGTTACAATATTTACTAATGCGGCATTTTCCTTTAAGGAGAGCTTGAACGCAATGTTGTGGGTTTTTTCTTTTAATAGATATACAGCATGAGTCTGCGCCTGTCTGCTTTCTTTGAAGAACACATCAGTTCGGTTTTATCAGATTATAAATCTGCTCTTCGTTTTCATAAAAGAAATACCATAACCAAAAGGAGGAAGAAAAGGAACAGAAGCAGCTCTGTTTCCAGCAGTGCTGCATCGAGGTATTTAATTTCTTAAATATCTTTAACCAATCTATAACTTTCATCTAAGTAATAGAACTTGGTGTTTTTTTAATACTTCCTTTACTATTCCCTATATTGCAGAAAGATATATTTGACATGCAAGTTCCTATGATGTGGAGGATTTTTAATCTTTTAACTAAAGCTATACTAGTGTAAGTGCTTAAATTCCAACTGCTAAATCTATACAGTAAAGCAGCATTTTTAGGATAGTGATGGCATCACACTTTCTGTCATATAACTTTAGCATTTACAGCAATCCTTCACTAAATATTCACTTTCAAAGGCTCACAACCATGTGAAATCCACCACAAATATCATGTTTTGACATTTCATAATAAATAGTACAAATATTGAATCCAACAGTATAATAAAGCTGTTTTATTCATACACATACGAGTTATAAGAGTGACTAACAATATTATTTTATTTACAGTCCTGAAAGGAAAAGAAGGATCTTAAAACCTCAGCTAAAGTCAGAAATCTCTACCTCTCCATTCTCTATACATACACGATCAATACCACCAAGGCACAATGCCGCTCAGATAAACGGTAAAACAGAATCCAGTTCTGTGGTTCGAACACGAAGCAACCGAATGGTTGTAGATCCAGTTATCCCTGAGCAACCGTCTACTTCTTCAGCCACAAAGACTTTTATTTCAAAAGCTAACACATCTGCAATGCCAGGAAAATCAAGTAAGACTCAGTGACAGCTTCTAAATTGAAGTGCGTGATTTAATGTTTTTAGTTTGCCAAATAGATACACTGAGTGTTAGTAATTTCCAGCAGTATTGTTTGTGCCTGCCTGCTTGCTTGCTTGCTTGCTTGCTTGCCTGCCTGCTTTCTTTCTTTCTTTCTTTCTTTCTTTCTTTCTTTCTTTCTTTCTTTCTTTCTTTCTTTCTTTCTTTCTTTCTTTCTTTCTTTCTTTCTTTCTTTCTTTCTTTCTTTCTTTCTTTCTCTCTTTCTCTTTCTCTCTTTCTCTCTTTCTCTCTTTCTCTCTTTCTCTCTCTCTCTCTCTCTCTCTCTCTCTCTCTCTCTCTCTTTCTCTCTTTCTCTCTTTCTTTCTTTCTTTCAGTTTTTAATAAGAAAAAGAAAACTGAGGTTTAGGTCAGAAGAATAGAATAAGGCTTGAAAATGTCAGCTTTGATCCAGACTACTTAAATTTAAATCTTAAGGCCTAGACCTGTAGCAGTCTGCCTTACATCTTTTAATGACTGGATAGTTTCTAAATATGCTAAAACTGTTAAGAGTTTCTAGGTGTATGTACTTTTTCCTGTTAGAAAATAGATTTTTCTAGAAAGCTTTAAGCAAGTTTTTGTACTCTTGGCTAATTCAAACAATTTAGATTAAACACAATCCCAATCTTCTTTCTTATTTTAAGTTCAGTAACTCTTAGATTTTAATCTTTTGCATCTGTGTTTCAGTCCTAGAGAATTCCATGAAACATTCCAAAGCCTTGAATACTCTTTCAAGTCCTGTTCAATCCAGTTTTAGCCATGGCACTAGGAATAATTCAGCAAAAGAAAACATGGAAAAGGAAAAGCCAATTAAACGTAAAATGAAGGCACCTGTCCTCTCAAAGGCGTCTACTCTGTCAAAGTCGCCAGTTGTCATTGAACAAGGTAAAGTGTTGTTTGCATCTTTCATGTCTGCCTTACAGATGGTCCTGTTGTTGGGGGTAGGATTTATAACCACGTTTCAGGCTTCCTTCCCCCTTACAAGTACACAGTCTTTATTACTTGAAAAACGTAGTAGGACATCTAAATGTTCAGCTTTATGTCAAAAGCAAACTGTATTGTTACTAAAAAGATAAAAACTCACTATATGGAAATAACAGATTCTTGAATTAGGCTTTTAATACTATAAAATAGTTTCTTACTTCATCATTATGAAGTCTAAATTGGAAGTATATCCTCAAAGTTTAAATTTAGTTGTGGGATTAACTCAAAGTAGCATTCTTTACTTCTCTAGAAAAATGTTGTTACTAGATCACAAAATACAACTTACTGACCTTTGTCAGGGTTACCTACAGTCAGGCCTATATTCTAGAATACAACTTTAGATCCCTTACAGTTATACTTCCAAGTTCCTTCAACTGCAGAATTTTGTTATAAAGTCTTTATGGGTTGAAACTTGGCAAATGTAAAAAAATATACTGTATGGTATGTTAAAACAATAAGGCTTGGCAGCAATTTTGTATCATGTCTTTGCAGTGTATCTAAGACATTTCTTCTTATTTCCCCCCAGAAACTTCACACAAAATTTTATTTCTCCATACTAAAATGTCCTTATTTTCCTTAATGGTATTGGGATATACGCATGTATGCATAAGCTTAAAATAGAGGAGTCATCCTAGCCTTCTTTTCAACAGAATCTATTCAGCAGTTGCTAGTTTGTGTTGCCCCTCTCTGTAACATCTCTTAAATCTCTCCTTTCTCACTTCCCTGGCCTTAATTCAAGCCACTTACATAATTTCTTGCCTAGACTGTTGTGTAGTTTTCTGAATTATCTACCTGCCTTACTTTTCAATCCTTTCTTATCCAGTGCATCATCTCTTATATTGCAGTCACAGTGATCTTTCTGTTTGTAGCTCTTGTGCACTTGTGTATGTGTACACTCATACACACAATTAAAAACTCTTCTTCCCTTCAAATCATATATGCAGTCAGATTTTAAAATTTTTTGGAAACCTAACATTCCAGGTTACTTTACTTTCTTTCTCCCCTTTATATCTCAGCCATCCTAAACCACTTGGAAGTCCGTCAGTCTCTTTGTTCTTCTCTTTCTTCTTTGAATGTCTTGACTTCCTCCTAGTTTAATGGTGTTATCTTTTTTGCCTTACTTGAAGTGTCATCTCTAGGAAGCCACGGAACCAGACTCTTCATTCTTTATGTTCCCAGAACTCCCTATTCATTACCTTTTGTGATACTTACAATAGTGATGGAATTATTCTTTTTCACATATGCCTAGGCTCCTATATTTACTCACTTTTTATCACTATTTATAATGGTTACTAAGTATGTGAATAAATAAATGACTTTGCATATAACTTTAGCATTTTTTTATATCTGCTTCCTTTCTGAAGTGAATTTAATGTTTTAAATAATACATTGGCCTTGCTCTGTCGCTCCAGAATCCTAGAAAAATCAAATGTATGTGGCAAATTGGTTCTAGCATTATAATAAAAGAGGTCTGGTCTCATAGCCAATTTAATTTATAGCATTCGAGTATTACAAATGCTTAAGAGTTACCAGTACAGTAGAAATATGATTATTTAACTCATTAACTGATTTATTATAAATGGTAACACCTGAATTAACTGTCAGAATCAAGAATAGTGCTATCCAATGGAAAAAAAATGTTAGCCACATATATAATTTTAAATTTTTAATCATCATCTCTAGTAAAAACAAACAGATAAAATTAATTTTCAGAATATATTTTATTTACCCCATTATTTCTAAAATGTTAATTCAAAATATCAATATTTTAAAATGTACAGTTTCACAATTGCGTAACTATTTCAAGTGCTAAGTAGCTACTTGGTGAGTAGCTGCCTCATTGGACAACAGAAGCCAGATCAGTGGGTTTTTGAGCCTTTTTTTTTTTTTTTTTTTTTTTTTTTTAAACTTCTGAATTCCCTTTTAAGAAAGCTACATAGTTCTATTTATTTTTTGAGGCCTATCTGTAGAACTTCTACAGTGGGTACTTCTTTTGGACATTTAGAACTCTGGTTGGTAGTTTTAACGTAAAATAAAAAAGAAATACACAGAATCCTCAGACAATTTAAGTACAATTGTTTGGTAGCAAATATTTAAGTACTTTATGTGCACAGCTGTGTTTCTCCCATTCTCCCTACCTCCAAAACACACACAGTTACAGAAGCACTGGGCTAAAGAAAATCTAAAGATGAGACCACTAATCTTTTGTACCAGGGGGTTCAGGAAATGAGGGGTTTATTTTTCCCTCTGCTACTGTCTGTCCTTTGGTGAGTCTCTTGACTACTTTTTTCTTAACTGTTTACAAAGTACAATTCAAAACCATGACTAAAAATTATGCCATTGTAAAGAAGTATTCTCTTTAAAAGCAGTTTTCATCTCTGTATCGATTCTTTTAAAAATATTGCATTGCAAGTCATATGCTATAATCAGACAAAAAAATTTCAGAACTGGGCGGTGCCTGTGGCTCAGTGGGTGGGGCGCCAACCCCATGTACCGAGGGTGGCGGATTTAAACCCAGCCCCAACCAAACTGCAACAAAAAAAAAAAAATAGCCACATCTATGGTGCATCTTAGAATGGATACAGGCGATTGCACTAACATACACAGCTATGATTTAACAATTAAAAAAAAAAAAAAATAGCCAAGCATTGTGGTGGGCACCTGTAGTCCCAGCTACTCAGAAGGCTGAGGTAAGAGAATCGCCTAAGCCTAGGAGTTGGAGGTTGCTGTGAGCTGTGTGACATGTGATACCACCGGCACTCTACCCCAAGGGCGATAGACTTGAGACTCTGTCTCTACCAAAAAAGAAAGAAAAAAATTTTTTTCTTCAGAACTGGGCAGATACAAAGTAGCACACTGGTAACACATGCACAGATGGCATCTGTTTTCTTCATCCAGAAGGATCATAGCATTGTTTCACTGCAGAAGACAGTTAATGGCCTCTAGGATCTACAGACTTTATTTTTTTATAAAGCATAATGATCTTTATCATGGGGTTTGTTACAGTGTGATTTTAATCATGATAATCGTGGCATACAAAGTGGTTTTGATCAGTACATGCAGTGACTATTATGATTATAAATCAGTAATTTATTCAGTTACATAAGGAGATGGTACTGTGAAGAAAAAAACTGCCATGTAGTAGTCTTTTAATCCTCTTTCAACAGTTTTCAGCGACAAAGTTTGTGACCCAGAGTAACTTATTCTACTCTTACAGCTAGGATAAATCAGAAATGTTAAAGCCATGGTAGTTTTTACAGAGAATAACTGATACAAATTATTCCCCCAGACGTGCTCCCAAACCTCTTGCTGAATTAGTATGGGTCATTCTTTGCACTTCCAGGAATTTAAGGAAATATTTAGATGCTCCTCTGAAGTCAGAGCAATTACTGTCACATTCAAAGGGGATTAAATAGGAGTTGGAATTATTTCATTCTAGTCTCTTATTCTTTCTTCCCTTGTTGATAGAATGATTAGAGAAAAGCAGAGGGAATGACTATGCTTATTTGTTCAGACTACCAAGTTAAAAGGTCATGAATTTTATACTAAGATTATTTTCCATAATGGAGCTGCTTAAAGATAGAAATACCCAAAACCCCGTGTTTAATGAGTTAAACAAGACTGGGCGCAGTGACTCACTCACACCTGCAATCCTAGCCCTCTGGGAGGCAAGGGAAGTGGATTGCCTCAGCTCACAGGTTTGAGACCAGCCTGAGCCAGTGCAAGACCTTGTCTTTAAAAATAACCAGGCATGGTGGCGGGCGCCTGTAGTCCCAGCTACTTGGGAGGCTGAGGCAAGCGGATTGCTTTAAGAGTTTGAGGTTGCTGTGAGCTATGACACTAGGGTACTCTACCAAGGGCTACAAAGTGGGGGGGGGGGGATGACTTAAGCAATAAAATGCTTTGTTATTATTAAACTCTGTACAAATAAAGGTGGTCATTTTGTGTTATGAAGACAATGTTGTCACCCATTAGAATGTTCAGTAAAGGTGTCAGGAGTAGGAACCCTTTGAATTCCATGTTTTAAGTACACTGTTGTTCTATTCTAGGAGATTGTAAGAACAATGCTCTTGTATCAGGAACTATTCAAGTAAACGGCCATGGAGGACAGCCGGCAAAGCTTGGGAAAAGAGGACCTGGAAGGAAACCTAAGGTAGAAGTTAATACCAACAGTGGTGAAGTCATACACAAGAAAAGAGGTAGAAAGCCAAAAAGGCTGCAGTATGCAAAGCCAGAAAATTCAGAGCAAAATAATATGCATCCCGTCAGAGATGAAGTGGTTCCTTCTTCAACATGCAGTTTTCTTTCCGAAACTAACATTGTAAAGGAAGATTTGTTACAGAAAAAGAGTCGTGGAGGCCGAAAACCCAAAAGGAAGATGAAGACACAAAAGTTAGATTCGGATCTTATAGTTCCTACAAATGTCAAAGTGCTAAGGAGAAGTAACCGGAAAAAGACCGATGATCCTGTAGACGAGGAAGAAGAGTTTGAAGAACTCAAAGGCTCTGAACCCCATATGAGAACTAGAAACCAAGGTCGAAGGACGGCTTTCTATAACGAGGATGACTCTGAGGAAGAGCAAAGGCAGCTGCTGTTCGAAGACACCTCTTTGACTTTTGGAACTTCCAGCAGAGGACGAGTCCGAAAGTTGACTGAAAAAGCAAAAGCTAATTTAATTGGTTGGTAACTTGTACCAAAAGATTTTACTTCAGAGTCTATTCAGCAGGTACAGTTAAGGAACAAGTAGAACTAAGGCGTCTGCTTCCTTGCTGCTATGATGGATTAGGGAATGTTATCATTTGATTTGCAAAAAAAACAAAAAAACCAAGACACTTCACTTCTTTAAAGGAATATATATATAAATATATACATATATATTTTAAATGTTTGCTATTTATTGCCCTTAGATAGGTTATGCATTTCCACATTCATTTCATTCACTGTTTGAAACAAAAGAAACTGAAGACCTACAATGAATTCCTGATTTATTTATGGAAAGACAGTTCTGCTACACTCAAAAGAAGTGCGATATTCCTAGTGGTAGAGCATTTCATGTTAAAGTGAATTATTTTTGACCAAGGTACGTTTTTATTGATGGAGAAGTTATGCCCCTAGGAAGACAGGCATTACACCGAGTAGCAGTGAATTAAGAAATGTGTTTCCTCTAAAGTTAAAAATAAAATTCCCTCCATTTGATACCCTAAAACATTTAATTTTACTTATAGAATGCTCATCAACAAAGTATATAAAGGAGGCTTTTGCTTTATTCCATTTCTGCCAAACTTAAGAAAAAATGTACTGATGAAAAGGAAACATATCCACATTGGAAAACATTTGACTGTCTAATTTTTCAGACCTTGATTCTTATATCAATCACTCAATCTCTGTTTATTGTGCCAAAGACTGAGCATCAGTGCAGTGGAAGGTCTGTGTTTAACTGTCAGGACAGCACACGCTTTCCAGTATTGGAAAGGCTGTATATTCTAAAGAGCAAGATATTTAAGAATTATGCTGAGATATATCTTTTTTGGTACTAATAGTAGAAAATAATGCACTGGTGGGTCCTTTGACAGAGATGTTTTAGAGAAAATGTTTAAGTGGTTAAAGGATTCAAGGAAAATACAGGAAAAATGGTATGGGACTTGATGTTTACTTGTTGATCTGGATTAATGTCATTTCTAAACGTTAGACATATCTAATAGGCTAAAATGACTTACAAAGAAACTTGTCTGTGTGTGTATGTGTATATATTGATGAATGGGTATAATTAAATATATATACAAACACATGCTTATACTATTACCCAGGTATAAATTCTTTTTTCAGGATTTTTTAGATAGCAGTAGAATAAAAATAATTTTAAAATGTCATACTTTATAGTTTAATTTTAAGGGAAAGATTGGTTATTTTCAATTATTAAAGGTTAAAATAGGCCAAATCACTTTTTATGCAATCATGTTTTATACAGTGGTCTCATTGCACATTGTGTTTTTTCTGCACTTTTTACGGTATCCTTCTCACGCTGGTATGTCAGTATACACCCTAAAGAAAAACTTCATTTAATGATTGTGCCTTGTATTCTATTATTTTTTTGCATCATTAGTAAAATTAAGTTGTCTATTGTAAATGATAACTATATGACTTAGGAGAATGTATTGCTATATGTACTGCTATGGAAAAGGAAAGCAGTTATTTATTTGTTTATGGTACAGTTATTTTATACCTTAAAACCAACATAAATACCATTTCTATTGTTTAAAAATTATTGTCCATTTTTTTAAAAGTTTAAAGGAATGTAGTATTTTCTGAGGACTGGTGTGGTACAAAAATGTAACCAAAATTTTCAGATACTACATTTTTATAGTTAGGTTGGAGGAAATAATGTATCAGCATGACCCTAATGTAGAAAAATAAAGTCTTCAATTGAACCTTGGCAAAATATATTACATAATTACTTCTTATTTCTGATAAGGATAAATGTTAGCTGTCATTTAACTGTCTTGAAGAATGAAAAGTGATACATTTGGGCTTTTTAGATTGTTTGTAACTAAATTTGTATAGAAATTCTCCTGTGAAATTAAACCATTTTCCAGATCTTAACTGGATTGCTGTGATTTTGCAGTTGAAAAATAACTTCAAATTCTTCAGGTTTTTTTGTATATTTATTTTTTTCTAACAAACATATTTAACTATATAATTAAAATTCAGTAGTTAAATTCTTCATAATGCAGAAATGGATGGCTTGGATATGTAGTAAAATGAGTCAGATTACACCATTATTGAAAATAATAGTGTACATGTTTGAAATTTAAGTCATTAATTAGTTCCTTTTGAAGGCAATCTGTTTGAGATATGTAATTTCCTGGTGTTATCTGCATTGTGTTAGAAAAAATAATAGACTATAAAATCAGTTTTTGTAAAAAAAAAATATATGTACAGTTTTAAGATGTGTACAGAAAAGGAAGAGCGTCTACAGTCTCAGAATGGACTAGGGCAGTGTGTGGAGTAGTTCCAACTCTTAAGCAAATACACAAGTATTTAAGAGCAAATACACAAGTATTTACCGTCTTTCCTGTAACAAGTAAATACTATTCCTGTTCTAAAGACACTGTATATTCATGACCTTATCTGGACATTGTTAGACACTGGTTTCTTAGTAAAGGAGAAATGACTTGGATCAGATTCTTTGTAATTGAAACACTTAACAGTGTATTAGTGATACCAGATATATTTAGACTTTATATTTTTATAATTTAGCTTCTATACATTGCAGAAGTTGAATTAAGAAATGTAGTCATTACCATATTTTTGTTTTGCTTTACCACTTGGAAAACACCCTCTTTGAGATAGTAATACCATGTATGTACTATTTACAGACCAAAAGCAAATGTTGGCAGTTGTGTTCAATGAGCAATAAAAAAAACAACTAACATTAACTGAAAGTTTTAGAAATACAACTTGTTACATGCATGGAAAGTATAAATCAATTTATGTATAAGTACTTAACCCTAATATTCTCTCCCCTCCTCCAACATTCTCAAGTCCCAGACAAATCTCATAAAATTTAAATGTTGCAGATGAACGTTGAAAGTCTAGTCAGTCTCAGAATCTTGGGCAGTAGACACATAGCTTCTTACAGTTCTGCCCTCCACCTGCTGCTGGGGCATTGACCCAGACCCCGTACATGCAGGGCAGTTATGAGCTATAGATTAGTTGGGCTGACTTCAGTTGTTTTTATTGCACAGCTCTACAGAAATAACACTATTCGGTGGCATTATTACAAAGCTTTCTCCTTCCAAGTAATTAGAATACCTAAATACAGTAGAACCTCCATGGTTGACCACTTCCCTACACTGACCACCTCATAGACTGGACCGTGCACCACAGGTACCTATCAGTACAGCAGGTCTCCTTCCTTCCACTGACCACCGCCATATGCTGACCAGTTTGTTACAGTCCCTTGGGTGGTCAACACAGGTTCTGTAGAGTATTGTGAGCTTGATAGGTCCCATCTGAGACATGGGACTGACTCAATTTAGTATCACTTGGAAATTAATTACGTAAGATCCAGTGATCAGGAAAATAATCCTTGTGTGGCATGGATATTATCTAGAACTGTCCTTTATCTGCGGTGCAGAATGATCAGACATTTTTACAGAAGTATTCAAATATTATTTTGTCTTGTTTGCTGTTCGCAGCATTTGCATGTTTTTAAATGATTCATAATGTTTCTTCAGTTATGTTTAATTCTGACATTCCGTTTTACACATACTTACATATACCTACATAGCTCTCCAAATGTCAGCTAGAAGCAGTTTTAATTTTCAGTTTTCTGACTAATGAAAACTAATTTATTCTTTTTTTTTTTTTTTTTTTCTTTTTGCAGTTTTTGGCCAGGGTCGGGTTTGAACCCACCACCTCCGGTATATGGGGCTGGTGCCCTACTCCTTAATTTTTTGTTCACCTAAAATTTACTTTTGAGTAGGTTGAAAGGACCAAGATACTTGAGTGGCTGTAAGTGGAGAAGAGGATTTGAAAAATCATAACAGGGGAAGTGCTTATGTCTTCTGTGAATTACCCCCTTTTAACTAAAATGTATTTCTAATATACATGCAAGGTTGAACAGTCATTCAGTTGTATTTAGGTGAAAATTTATTTCCCATTAAAATTGGAAAAATACACTTTCATCCATGCATTTCCTCTTAGTTTTCCAATTTCCAAGTGATTAGAGCTATATTTACTAAGAAACTTTTTATTAATTATACTGAGCAAAGCACTCCAAATGAAAAGTCATTGTGAACTGTGTACCCAGGAAAAGGTCAGCTTGAGTCAGAAGACTGTAAGTACCACTTCTGGCGCTCCAGAGATCATTCATGTACACACAGCAGTAAAACAATGAGTAGAAAATATAAACTATAAATATATATTATTTTTAGTTTTGATAGTTCTATGTTGAAATGCTTTTTTTAATGCAGATAAAATTTTCAGGAAATTAACCTTATATGGCACAAACCAAATAAATAATAGTG
>CAUYPK010050004.1:0-12295 GCA_963574355.1 Loris lydekkerianus | reverse complement strand
GAGGGAGGGAGGGAGAGAGGGAGAGAGTGAGGGAGGGAGGGAGGGAGGGAGGGAGGGAGGGAGAGAGGGAGAGAGACAGAAGAAGAAGAAAAGGAGGAGGAGGGAGAGAGGGAGAGGAAGAGGAGGAGGGGGAGGGAAAGGAGGAGGAGGGAGGAGGGAGGAAGAGAAGGAGGAGGAGGATGAGCACACTCATCTTATCGCTACCCAGAAAAACAAACACCAAATGCGGATTCCACTCTGCGAACCCTGAAGACTAAATTTTTTAAAAATATTTATTTGCTTTACCTTAGAAACACAGGGATTTTATAGAGAGAGTTGTGCAAAGAGTTTTTAAAAACCCTTTTGATATTTACCTCCTCAAAACTTCCTACTCTAGGCACCTACAAAACTCTCTGCTTTCTCTCCGGCCTACCTACCTGCTCCCTCCTCTGCTCTGCCCACCGAGGACCAGGCCTCCTCTGCTCAGCCCTGCCTGTGGAGTGTGCTCTGCCTTCCTGAGGGTCTTCCCTGGTGGAGAACAGCTCTCTGGAATTCTGGTGAAGAACAATTCCATCTTGTGATACTTGAGAACTATGAGTTCAGGACCTCACTTCCCTGCTAGACCAGAAGCTGCCGGTGAGCGCGCATTTGGAGCGCTTGTTACCCCATAGCCGCGTGTGCCACAGTGGAGAGCATGCAGTTCAACCCATCAAGTATTTGGATGAAGGCGTAGACTTTCCTAATACGCAGTGAAGGTGGAGCTGGGAAAGAGCGTAGCTGGCATGGGACAGGAGGACAGTGGGCCAGGCAAAAGACACGCCGAGGGGCAGAGAGAACAGAGTATTCACATGGACGGCGACCTTAAGTCAAGCCACAGGCAGCGCTTGTGCACAGCACAGGTAGCTCTTCTTTGATTCTGACTGGCTGCTGTTACAAATTGTCTTCCTTCGTAAAGGATATTTACAGAGGTTAAAGGGAATATTCTAACTGAGATTTTCCATCTGAAGCCAGAGGAATTAAAAGAGCCTTGAAATACAGAGCAGTTTGGAGAGCATGAAGACAGATTCCAAAGTATCTATGTGTCGAGAACAAATACTCCTGGTTGTGGTCTTTTCTCAAGGGAGTCTGAGTTTTTCTTGTAAGAAACATATACAGGAAGAATCAATTACATCCAACATCATCTACATGTCAGAAGGGAAAAAAAAACTAGGGAACACTCTACACAGGGAATTCCCTTTTCTAGGAGGCAGGGTTTGGGTTTAGTTTTCCTTTTTTGGCTGCTGCAAGAAATGAAGACACAACTTGTGTTTTGACATTTAGGTTGGCAAAGATAATCAGCTGAATTTAGCTTTCCGCTAGTCTAATGTAATTATAACTTCAGATCGTAAACTGGGCTTAGAACGTCATCACTGGCAACTCCCAAAGTAATAAAGACAGACATATGTAGGAGAAAGGATAACCACCAATAATTTTTAAAAAAAAAATCTCATCTCTTCTTTGCCCACCAGTACCTGTACGACATGGAACTAAATGAGCTATCGGAAGGCAGACTCTTTTGGAGTTGTATCTGGTTTCAGGGGTAATTAATAGTAATTATCCTGAATCTGATATGTATTTTTAAATCAACACTCCTATGTGAGAACAACATGTCTTTCTCCTTTCACAACCACAGCACATATTCCTACTGCTCGAGCAGTGACTATTATTGTGCTCAAAATTACCTTATTTAACTTAATGAATATTTAAAAACACTTCTACCAAAATGACATTAAATGTGAAGTGACGCGAAAGGCAAAAAAGGGGAAAAACTATGCAATACAGTGAGAACGTTACAAAGCGTGTCAGTTTAACATACACAGAAAGAATAGGTTAGAGTTGTTCCCCTGAGGAACGTTTTGCTTTTGAACCTCTATAGAATGCAGCCAACGGGCTGAGCCATGTGATCCCCGACCCCAAATATGCCCCCAGATATCCTAATGCCTCATGCAAATTCTCAGAAATTCAATGTTTTCTAAAGCTTACGCAGACTCATATATTAGTGAAATATGGCACCTGACGGATAGTGTGGGGAAGATACTACCTTGGTTACCTTGTGTCACACTTGGCTCCACATTACAATCTGCCTATCAGCTAGTGAACAACGGTCATAATGTATAACAGTAAAAAGGCTAAGTGCTTCCCAAATGAAGTTCTCATAGCAAATCACTTTGGTAAATAATATGCTCATGGAATAAAGGACTATTAGAAAACTATTCCTGCATTTTATTAAGTGAGCTGAGTACTGTATTACGCCAGCTTAGGAAATAAAAAAATCACTATAGGGGGCTGAATTGTACGTCTCCATCTTTCTCTTCAGAACAGGTGCATGCCACCTTATTTGGATGAAGGGTCTTTGCAGATGTGATTACATTAAGGATCTTTTGATGAGAGGAGCATGTCAAATTATCCAAATGAGACCAAAATCCATAACTAGTGTCCTTTCTATGAAAAGAGAGCTGTGTATAAAGGACAAGGTGATACGGGGACAGAGGCAGTGACGTAGCCACAGCTCAGCAATGGGGACCATGCCTGGAAACTAGGAGAGGACAGCATCCATTACAGGTCCCTCCCAGAATTCACGTGTTTCTCTGAGCAAAATTCTTAGTCTTCCAGTTCATTGATTTCTTTTTGTAGAATTGAACTAGGCAATCTTAAAGCTTCCTTCCAGCACCAAGGTCGGCATTATGGTGGTAGGTGAGAGCGCAGCAGACTGAAGGAGGAGAACCAAAGCACACCCAGCATTGGATAAAACAGTCACTCTCTCACACAGACACACACACACACTCATGCTCTCACACACTCATACACACTCACACACACTCTTACACTCCTGCTCACACACACACTCATACACACACTCACACACACTCTCACACTCCTGCTCACACACTCATTCACACACACTCACACACACTCTCACACTCCTGCTCACACACACACTCATACACACACTCACACACTCCTGCTCACACACTCTCACTCACACACTCTACACACTCTCACACTCCTACTCACACACTCACACTCCTGCTCACACACACTCATACACACTCTCGCACTCACACTCCTGCTCACACACTCATACACACACTCTCACACTCCTGCTCACACACTCACACCCACACATACTCATACTCACACACTCATACACACACTCTCACACTCCTGCTCACACACTCATACACACTCACATTCACACCCCCTACTTACACACACTCACACACTCACACTCACACTCCTACTCACACACACACATACACACACTCCATTCATACACACTCACACTTCTACTTACACACACTCATACACACACTCTCACACACTCATACACACACTCATACACACTCTCACACTCACTCTCCTGCTCACACACTCTCATACTCACCCACAGTCTCTCCTGCTCACACACACACTCTTACCCTCACACTCATACACTCTCAAACACACACACTCTCCTGCTCACACACACTCTTATACACACACTCTCCTCACACACACCTCTACACACAGCCACACACACTGTCACACTCACACTCCTGCTCACCCACACTCACACTCATACTCACCCACACTCTCTCCTGCTCACACACACTCACTCTCACACTCACACATACACTCTCTCCTGCTAACACACACACTCACACACTCTCTCACACTCATACTCTCTCTCACACACATGCACACATTTTTATAAGCAAACTTTAGGGATTTTTTTGAAGAGAGGGAAAAAGAGACAAGAAGTCCTATAATTATTATTTTCACTTACTATACCAAATGTTTCTTTACCTAATCCTCATGATAAACTTAGTGTAGCAAAGAGGATCTAATTAGGAGATAGAAAACATACAATGGGGTAAACAGGGGAAGTTAAACATTATTAAACCATGATAAAAGCTAAACCATAAGATGAAAGGAAACCTTTTACAATACCCAAGGGCTGAGGGAGGGTAACAAGAAAGGAAAGTTTAGATGAGGGTAAGACCTTGCTGGAAAAGGTGTGGCTCAGCCAGGACAGCGGAGAAATTTGAAGATTTGGCCAGGTCAGAATTGCTATGCAGTTGCTGGGCAAATGCCGCCTTCCAGAATGCAAGTGGTGGGCAGTAACAAGTGGCAGGTGTGTGCAGTAGGAATCTGGCACTGTCTGGGACAGGGGCCTTCAGAGTGCAAAGAATGTGCAGATGCCTGCTATAAACACCTGCTAGGGGAAGATCTGGGCCATGGTAGCTGCACACAGGCTGCACAGACCTCCAGGATCCAGGTCAAGAAAGCTGTGGAACACGGGGTGTCAGAGCAAGGCCACAAAATCACAGAGTGACTGTATCTGGTCCTAAGGCTACAGCAGGCTCTACCGGATGTCCTCACGCCCACACTGGTCTTCGCCCTAGCCCAGACTAGAACCAAGAGGATGCCTCTTACTCCTCAATGTCCTTCCAGCACCTTCAATTAAGAAAACTCAACATCAGGCTCAATTTACATGAGAATTGCTTTAAAAAATTTCCATTATCACAGAGTTTAAATTGAAGAGTGCATTTGAAATGGAGAGGCAATAAATTGATAAGCGACACACTTGCAAAGTAACCATTACCTATAATCACATATGGGTACACCGAGACTTACAGCCACTAAACACCATGGCCAGAAATTATGCCCAGAGAAACACATGCATGATAATTCCTAGAACTGGGCTCTGACCGCATCCTAACAGCATTGTTATGAAAATTGTCTGCTTATTTTGTAGATGTCACTATATTTTGAATCCATTCTCTCTTATGATCATGTGATAAAACTTCATTTTATAAAAAATTTTCAGCACCCCTTTTGTTACGACAAAGAAGCAAGTGACAAGTATTCTGACCTTCACTTCATCCCTAGGCTGGGTTAAATGTCTCCTTGCTCTTTGTTAAATGCCCCCACCCCCATAGCAAATGCATCTGTGAATTTCTTCAAAGCATCCATCACACTGTAATGTAGTTATCTGCTGCCTCTGAGGTCTTCACCCTAAACTCCAACTTCTTCAGATGTGGAGACTGGGCTTTACTCATTTATCTTTGCAGATCTTGGACCTAAGTCAGTGCCCTTGTTCACGACAGCCAGGGTAAGGTAATGTAAGGCTGTTGAATTGAATCAAAGAGAACAAATTTATATGAGGGATTTATTCAAATAAGTCATTTCTGGGATTTAACTCAGGGTCAAGACTATCCATTCATCAAAGATTACAGAAAATACACCTATCAGAGCTATGGGGCCCTTATAGCCCACAAGGTCTACCCCATCCAAAGGACCAGAGAGCAAACTTGCAAAGCCATGTCCTGGAGGGCAGCCCACTCTATTTGAAAAGACTAGGTTAAACAAGAGCTTTAATCAAAGACAAGATGGAAAGTGTCACAATCGAAACTGGGAGTATATAATTAAAGGATTTGAAGTCTCGAAACACAAGGAGAGTTACTACGGAAGAATGCTGTGAGCAGCGGGAGTGGAGGTCCAGAGCAACTCCCAGAGCAACGTGTCTCTCACTCTCACTCACATTCCTACTCACACACACTCATACACACACTCTATTCATACAAGACTCTCCCAGTATATGTTTGTTGACGTACACTGAGTTGATTGAAAGGTCCAAGGCTACACATCCCAACATTATAACGATGTGTTTGGCTCACTCTCCCTAAGGACTGTCCCACTGATGCCCAGAGTCAGTTAAAGATGCAGGTTTGGCCCTGCTTTAAGCAAAGGAGACCCACAGCTATAGGCAAGTTGCTGGAGGAAAACACATCCTCAGCGCTGTAGCAAGTGCTACTTTAACCAAGTAACTTTCTAAGGCCATTAGACACTTCTACTAGGTTTTCATCTAGGTCTCTCCTCATTCCCCAGGTCCTTGGAAAATAGTGTCTCACTTTTTCCAGAAACTATATTCTAATTTCTATGTATTTGCCTATGTTACCTACACCCAAATCTCCCAGAAATTACAATCTTATCATCTCTGAAGCATTCTTTTGTATTGCTTTGTTTTTTCATTTATTTTATTTATTTATTTTTATTTCAGTTGAATATGAGGGCACATATGATTAGGTTACATTGTTTGTGTTGGTGAAGTCTGAGTTGCAGTTCTGTCCTTCACCAAGAAAGTATGCCGTATAACCCTACATTGTACCGTTAGGTGGGAACTTACCAAACAGCCTCTCCCTGCTTTGTGTGTGTGTGAGAGTGTGTGTGTGTGTGTGTGTGTGTGTATCACAGTTTATTGATCCAATCATGAGTTGATAGGCACTTAGCTTGTTTCCAACCTTTGCGATTGTGAATGGAGCTGCTATAAACATTTGAGGACAAATGTCCTTATAATAAAATGCCTTTTTTTTCCTCTGGGTAGACACCCAGTAGTGGGATTGTGAGAGCAAATGGAAGGTCTGCTTTTAGCTCTTGGAGTATGACCCACACTTCTTTCAGAAAGGGCTGTATTAGTTTGGAATCCAACCAACAGTACAATCCCACCAAGTGTTCCCCCCTCTCTGCACCCACACCAGCATTTGCAGCTGTGGACCTTGTGATATGGGCTCTCCTCACTGGGGTTAGGAGATATCTCACTTGTTTGCAGCCAGATCTTCCATTATCCCCGCAAGTCATCTATTGCTCCTGTTGGATTCTTGCTTGTCAAGTCCCACTAACCAAGACCTTTCCTGCTCCTGGAACCTTCCCCAGACTATACGCTAACCCTGATCCAGGCATATGTCTATGCCCAGTTTTCCAGGTGCTGAAGGTCTTTGATCTGATCAATGTACTGACAACTGAACCCCAGTGAAACAACATTAGCCACATCTACCATCTACAAAGTAATAAGTGATGCTACAGACTCTTATTTGAAAGTACTACTAGAATCTTAGATATGATAAATACCCAAAATCTCAAATTTCCTCTATTTACTAGGTAAACAAATAAAATAATACTAGAAAGATTTTTGACCCAAGGCATAAATCGAGATAAATCAATATTCATTTAATGTAACTAAAACCCAATTAATTGTATAAAATGCACTCCATGCAAATAATTTGTCAATTATGACACCTTCAAGATAAAATGTATAGGCTTTTATACACATATAAATATACATTTTAGCACTGTTTTGATCCCAAATGTAGTTAATAGATTTCCACAACTGCTGGTCTTGAAATTCTTCTTCTTCTTCTTTTTTTTTTTTTTTGACTCATTTCTCATAACAAAAAATCAATGTGCAGGACAACAGAATGTTGGAAACACAATTTTTGGTGTGAAGAGACATAATGAAAGTCTGGATAGGATCCCTGCACTGATCCTAGGGCTTAAAGAACTTCTAAGTACGTCCAGATTCAATGTGAGCACAAGTAATTCTCTCATGATTTGTTGTAAGCACCAAACATTTCAGGTTTTATTTTATTTTTCAACATATCTAAAATTTGAATAACTGGACTTTCACTTTACCCAGGAAACTGAGACCAGATATACTCTCCATGCTGGATAACTGAAAAATAGTGGAAATATGTGAAACAGCAGTTTTTATGCAAGGAGCGACATACAGTCATCGGGAAGGTGATCTCTGAGACATGGGAAACAGGCTGGATGAGCACAGGGGTTCCCCCAGCCTACCACCAGCACGGTGCTTCCAGACCACCGGGCTGGGAGTTTAATGGTCTTCCTGAGCTGAGGAGATTGAATTGAGAATTCAGAGGCAAAGATGGATAGAACATGCAGGACAGAATCCTGGATAGGAAAGAAAACACAGTGGGAGAGAAGTGCACAGAGACAAGAGAGTTGCACAGACAGGATGAGAAATGAGGGAGGTAAGAGGTACGGGGGAGGAGAGAGACAGAAATGGGGAGATTCAGCGATCAGCAGAGGGTTTCAGGAAGGTCCTGATGAGTGTCTGATTACGGGGAAACCACCTGAGCAGGCAGAGATCCATGAGAAGGCAGCAGACCAACCTCAGAGTCCACACAGGCTGGAAACAGTTCATATTCCCACCAGCCACATGGGGGTGTGGGAGGGAGACTCACAGTAAGGAAGGCATATCGCCCCTGTGCTGAGGAATATTTAGCCCTACATTTAAAGACCACTCTGGTCTCCCCTGACAAAACTTAAAAGAAACAACTTAAGGGATCAAACTGTTTCCAAGTAACTCAGCTGCAACCCAGGGCAAAGTTGAAGAATATTTAAAGAGAAACAAAATATAAGTACTAAAGAACGTAAAATTCACAGCTGACATCCAAACAAAAATTACAGATATACAAAGAAGTGAAAAAAATAACCCATAATGAAGGAAATAAAAATGAATCAATAGAAACAGCCTCCCAAAAGGCATAGATGATAGAATTTGTAGAAAATGGACATTAAAACAGTTATTATAACTATATTCCATATGGTCAAAATCTGAAGAACTTAATTACTCTTGGCAATAATACTGTTCATTAAGTTTTAAAGTCTGGCTATATAGAAACCAAAAGGCGTGATTATTTTGTTGTTCTTGAGGCAGAAAATTCCAGGGAATGTACCCCTATATACTTAAGTTATTCCTTTTCCTTTTAATAAGAATATGCTTTTGGTATTGTGTAGGCTAGGAGGAAGTTAAACCATTTCCATATTCAAAAGAAAAATTTCATTGCTTTCTGGACTTACTGCTCTACCTATTCCATTGATTTATAGAACTACCAATGTTGAAGCACATTGGATTCTTTGAAAAAAAATAAATCAGTCAGAAGGACCAGGAATGTAGCAGGATTTAGTTAAAAGCCAAGGTATAAATGGAAGAAGAAAAGAGAAAGTCAGATCAAATTGTATATTTAGCAGACAGGAAACATGTTCAAGGTCATGATGTACGTTAATAAAAATTACAGCAAATCCTGAATTACAGCCAGGTCCAACGATCTTGAGGCGAACATGACGCTTAAGCAACAAATTACACCCACTCCAGATATCTAAGGTATTATTCATTTTCTTTCCTGGCTCACAGAATAACCTCCCCCCAGCTGGCCAAATTGCTCAAGCCTCTCAAAGTATCCTATGAACAGGGCCCAGTCCAGTTCCATCAGCTAAATCAGAAGGAGCTCAAGGAGGGAATGGATAGTGCTGGGGAGAGTGTGGGCTGTGCTGTTCAACTTCTTATTCTATTCAGCGCAGCTGTACAGTCTACAAACACAAGGAGACAAGGAAGTGGTAACATTTCCCATAATTGACGTGTCCTCTCTTTTATCCCCGCTGCGCGCTGATTCCATGAGCTCATTGCAAATCACTCGATGTAGCTCTGATAGGCCATTCATTCTTAAATATCACTTTCATCACATCTCTCATGGAGCTATAATGGCCTTCCGTCAGTGTAGTGCATCAGGTCAGAATTCCTGTTTCTTACTGTGAAGACCCTGAAGTATGTGGCCCAGTTCTCCTGTGCAAGCCCCCCAGACTCAGCAGTCAAGCTTTCTAAGTAGCAGCCTGGCTCCACTCTTTATTTGCTGGGTGGCTTTGGACACTAAGCTCCAGATTCCTCACTGGTAAATAGGGATGAAAATGGTGCTACCTCCTTCACAGGTTTGTGGTGAATGATAAAGTCAGATAATTAAGTAGGATCCTTAGAGCATTGCAGGCACTTCATAAATGCTAGCTATTTTTAGCCATTCAAATTTATTCACCTGTATTTCAGAACAAGAACTTTCCTTCTCCCAATAGCGCTACTTAATATAGACTGCTCTTGAATACATGCACACACACCCCTCATTCTTATCTCTACTTTACCTCATGTTTTTGCTTTTCTTAAATATCTTCTGTGCCACCTCTTAATTAATCTAGCCATTCTTCAAGATTCTTCTCAAGTTTCACCTAAACGATTAAACCTTCTCAAGGGTTCGGTATCCTTGTTATAACTTTTTGATTATATTCTCTGGTGAAACAGCTTTTATATACTCATCTGATATTTTTTCATATATGGTACCATGCTTTCCCCAACAATCATCCCAGATGCTTATTTACAGGCAACTATGTTTTTCAACAGATATTTCTTTGTTTCATGTGGTAGACATTACAATACTCAACTCAGGAAAGTGTTATTGATTTATAGATTAAACATAAGACAAGGTCTAAGAGATATGGATAATATTTAGTGAACTTATGTGGTGAGAAAGTTATGTGAAGGTGTTGAAGAGGGCAAGGTGTTAATTTGGCCTGGGTAACGTACCCAAAAGGTAAGACCCAAGGAACAAAAATATAGTACATTTGGGGTTTCTCTTCTTTTTTTTTGAAGCTTAAAAGTGGAGTAAATTTCTCATAGTATTTTTGCTTTTATCTTTCAGCTTAAATTCTAATAGTTTTTGCTTACTAGAGATATATGTTTAAGCAGGTTTTTCATTGCTTGACCCTGGAAGTATATTTTAAAGCATTAGTCAACAAGCAGTTAGCTACAATAAATAAATTAATTAATTGATTTTAAAAATGTATAAGGCCTAAGAATTAACAGAAAAGATGATGAAAAATTATCTTTTGAAATCTAACGAAAATTAACAGATGATTAACATGGTAGGAGTAACTTACAATGGAAAAGATTTTGTAATTTTGTTGTTGTCAAGAAAGGAATTAATTGATCTAATCAAGAAGACCACATTGTTTCCTTCAGACAACATACATGGCTACGGATCTGGTGTTAGGGAAAGTTGTTGCCAAGTATCAATCACATTGTAATATAGTAGGATGATTCTTTTAACCCTCAAGGAATGTGGGTCATTGAAGTTGAGATATTTGCTAATTGAAAAAATATAGAGCATTCATGAATCTAGGTTATTGAAATGTCCCCCAAGGATATTTATGACCTTTGTTCAGTTTTGATGCTGACTGATCAGCAGTCTGATCTCTAACTTGATTTCCTAAAAGGGCTCAACCAATAGGGTACAAATTGTAGGCTCTGCGAACATATGATCAGTTGGCTATTGTGCAAGATTTAGAGTTTTGTACCTTGTCAAATATGATAGAAGACTGAAAATCAACATCTTATGAGTCTGCATATTATGTGTCAACACTGAGACTCAGTTCACCTACGGGAGAAATAATAAAATTGTGTCTTCGACTTCAGAGCTTGAGTCTGATGTAAGAACTCAGCGTAACCCACCAGGAGCGCCAGCATTGCTGAACATATGACTCACTTAGTTCTTTAGATCACCAGGATGATTCTCTTCCTCTGACAGGAATACACTTTCCCTCCTTATGGCCTGATTGATTTACACTCAACAATTCCAGAGAGCTTTCTTTGACCTATTTACCCAATCCCAAACACAATCCTGAATAGGGCGCTCTTATCTGGCACTCCTTGAATCATTCTTGCTACTGTATCTGCTCACTGTTTCAAAAATATCGATTTCTTGGTCTGTTAACTGCAATGCTCCTAAAGTGAAGGTTGGGCCTTGTTTATCTTTAAAATCTGTGCATCTTGCTTTGTGTTTAATAGCCAGGAAGTCTTCAATATATTTTTGATGGAAAAATGCTTTGTTACCAGCTCCCATAATGTGGGAGGCAATAGTCTTTTCGGGGTAAGTAGTCTTACGGACATTTGGATTGAATGTCCCACTAGAGCTCAACATTCAGTACATTTGTATAAAGTGACAATTCAGAATACAGGGTGATTCTTGAGCCAGCAAATAGTTATATTTCCTAATACACGTATTTGAAATGTATATTTTATATGGTGCTTATATAATACTTTTTGTGTACCAGGAACTATTCTAAGTGCTCTATAAATATTAAGTGCACTTATCCTCATATCAAAGCTATGAAAGAGGTGATTTCACACCCCCCACTAACAACTGGAGAAATGAAGGTACAGAGAAGTTATGTAACTTGGCTAAGATTGCTCAGCTAATATGTGCAAGGACCAGGACTCAAATCTAGGCAACCTGGCTCTGAGCCCAAGGCCTCCTCTGCAGCCCTAATGGGCTTTCCAGTAAGTCTCTGCCCAGAGAATGAGTGGGCACATGTGTATACAGGAGCCTGGATGGAAGTCCTTTCCTCCCTTTCCCTTTGTCTGGCCCCTTAACCAGATGTCTTTGAAACTTTACATGTTAGACAAGTATTTTATTTTGAATTACTTTCCTCTAAGGATCTTGACATTTTATTTTATTTTTATTATTATTTTTTTTTATTAAATCATAGCTGTGTACATTGATATGATCGTGGGGCATCATACACTAGCTTCATAGACCGTTTGACACATTTTCATCACAATGGTTAACATAGCCTTCCTGGCATTTTCTTAGTTACTGTGCCAAGACATTTA
>CAUYPK010050000.1:0-17437 GCA_963574355.1 Loris lydekkerianus | reverse complement strand
TCTCTGAGTGGCTACAACTGAATGCAAACCTGATTTGCATAAGATTACTGAAAACAAAAGATGCCAGAAATCCCACTGAGATTATCATCCCATCACTCCAACAAGGTAACAAAAAACACCTGACTGAGCATGTTATATTATGTGTTTAATATATTATTGTTAAAATTATATGCTTTTGTGTTTGTCTGTTTGTCTGTTTGTCTGTTTTGTTTGAGTGTTTGTCTGTTTTGGCAGGTCACTGCGTGGTGTGGCTCTCTGACTCTCACAGTTTAAAATTTTGGCTCTTTGTGTCGAACTTGTTCGCCACCCCTGATATATACCCCTGAGCAAAGAGCCCAGAGAGAGGCAGAGAGGGAACAAGAGAGCTTGTTCCCCAACCTGTGTTCTCTCTGCCAGGAGCTTTGGTGTTTTTATATTCTTTTCTTTTCTGTAAATAAACTCTGTCTTACCACTGATCTGTGGTCCATGGATTCATTCTTCAAATCACCAAGACCAAGAACCCTTGAAGATGAAACTCTGGTATCACAGACACTCAAGGCTGGAGGGACCCCAGGGCTCCTGCTGACTTGCTTTGGCACCACCACCTTCTTGCCTAGAGGTAACTTTCTTCTGGGACTGAGATGGCTCCCCCCTGTGCCATGGGCTTCAGCCACCCAACCCTCCTCACAGCTGTCCAGAAAGGCTGGCCCCACCCTCACAGCTGGGAACCCTGTGGGTTCAGATGACAAAAGGAGTGCTCCACAGAAGGCCCTGTCCTGACCCAGCTCTCCACAGTGTCTCAACACCTGCATATGGCTGGTGCCTCCTGTCCCAGGCTCTGTCTCACTCTGCAGATGAGTACAAGGGCCCTCACCCTCATCTCCTGGGCCTTATATGTGTTACCTACAAGGACTCTGCAGACAGGAAGACCATCATGCACATGTGTCACACTGCTTCTTACAACCAAGCCAGCTCTCTTTATTTGCTTTTTTGCTTTTTGGAGACAAGGTCTTGCTCTGTGGCCCAGGTTGGAGGGCAGGGGCCTCATCCCAGCTCACTAAAGCCTGGAACTTCCGGTTCCAGTGGTCCTCCTACTGCAGTCTCCTGAGTTGGATCACAGGATCTCAGGATCACAGGCCTGAGCCTGCACACCTAGCTGAGTTTTATGTTTTTGTGAAGATAGCATCTCATTCAAGCTGGCCTTGTTCTGTTCTAAGAACTCTCAGCTTTTGAGCCATCTGACTCCTAATGTTGGTGTTTCATGTTCAGAGACATGGTCAGGGTGACTGGTCTCTGCTATTACCCTCACCCCTGGTAACCAGCTGCCACTGTGCTCAGGGAGGCATGAGCAGACAGCCAAAAAACTAACACGAAAAAAGCAATGGAAAAACCCAAAAGTCCTGATTTGGAAAGCATTAATTTGTTAGTTTTCAACCAAATTTGGGCCAGTTCAAGAGGCAACAAACATACTTTCCAGAGAGAGGAAGAAAGTCCTAGAGAACTGTGGACTTGGGGGGTCTGGATCCCCAACGCCGCTGCTGACAGCTGAGATCACCCAGCTCCAGGTCTTCTGCCCAGCGCAAAGCACTGACCTCAAAGTAGAAGACCTCGTCGAACTGGGGGTTGTTGGTCTTTTTCTTCACTTTCGTCTTCTTTGCTTCCGATCTGTCAAGAGAGGAGAATTAGGGTCAGATACATGCTGATTCCAACATCTAGGTCTGAGAACTATGCCCTCAGGTACATAAACAGTTCACTGCCTTATTATTTAGCATATAGATATTTGTCTGCTTCCAACTCTATACCATGTGCAAATTAGGAACCTTTACTGATCCAAAAATACCCAAGGGAGGAACGCAAAGGCTTTCTTTGTACAGAACAACATTAGAACAATAAAGGAAACAAAGGGCGTAAGTTATACCTCCCACCTCAAAGCACATTCTCCCCGTGACCAAGATACTAGCCCCATCCCAGAACCAGGGTGCCTCTACCTCCGAGGCGGGAGAGGTAACTTGCCTGAATGGTCCTGCCAATGTCACGATGGCATAAGGGTCACACTGCCCATTCACAATGGGGAGACCTTGGCACTCGACGATGCTGGGAGGCAAACAAGGGAAAGAAGTCAGGGGGGAGTGGGCAACAGGCTGAGGGCAGAGGTCAGGGTCACAAGCCACAGGCTGGCCTGAACCAGCTTCTCTCTGGCTCAGGTGAGGAGGATGAGTTTCCTGAAAGCTGCTGTTCCACGTGGAGGTGACGGACTCGGAACAGCGGCACCAGGGTAGCAGCCAGTTGGGGAGAGTCAATTATGTGACCCACCCCACCCCCCATCCCAACTGCAGGCTTTTCCTGGCAGAGCCTTAGGCACTGGCTTCCACAAGGCCTCACAGCGCTCTGCAGCCTGGCTCATCTCCTGCACCTCTGAAGTGGGTACAATGTTCAGTCTCTTCTGCAGGTGCGAAACAGAGCCTGTGTGTGACCTGTCCCCTAGGGGCCAGACACCCATTGTAGGTGAGGGGTCGGCTACACTGGGCCATCGTGCTCTTTATGTTCTGAATCCAGTCGCAGCTGTCTTGACATCCCTGCCTGGTGATCTCCACCTGCCGTCCTGGGCCTGCTTCTACCCAGTGTCCTTCCTTCCCTGGGGCTATCAGCCACGCTTCACACTTTCCGGCACATGTTGGATGTCATAAGTCTCAGGTCACGTGATCAGATCCCATTGTCACGCTGTGAAGGTGCCAGGCCCTATGGTCAGGTTGGCCACTTTGACTATGTTTTCAGCTTTGCTGGGGAAGACACAGGAGCACCTGCCCAAGGTGCAGTCCAGTCCTGACACAAAGGCCAGGCACCCTGTGCCCCAAGTGGTTTCCTGGCTCTCCCCAGGAGGCTCAGACATCTAGCCTGGTGACTCTTAAACTCCCAGCCACCGTGGCTCCTGCCATATGTGCTCTGGGAGGTGGCTGCCCCTCAGATCTTGCCCTCGGTGCCAACTGATCCCTCGCCAATCCCACATGGCCCCCATCCCACTATGTTGGGAACCTGCCCTCCAGGAGCCCTGTGGGTGGAGGTTTGGCATGTTTGCATCCCTTACTCGAAGGAGCACAGCCAGCCCTGGAGTCAGTGTGGGAGAAGTCCCTACATGCATGAGCCAGCTCTCAGCTGTCTGTAGCTATGAGGACTTCCAGCTGCTGCCACCCCTCCCAGATAGGCTGGCTGCAGGGACGCAGAACTGTGTCCCTGATTTCTCCTCTGCTGCTGAGAGACACCCAGACCCCCTGGCTCTTGGAAGGTGTGTCCAGAGCTGTTGCCCCTTTCTGAATATTTTCTTGGAATATTTGTATGAGGGACTTGTCTCCTCATCCCCTCAGCTCACAGGAACCTTGCTGCTCCTATACTGAGGGCGTTTTCCTTGAATTTCCTCCTCTCTCCATTTCTGTGCCACTTTTTCTTCTAGAAGTCCTCCTGGATGAGGCCGGGCCTCCCAGACTGCACCTTTACCTCTGTACCTCACCTAGTGCCTCTCTGTTCTCCAACCAGACTGCTCCCTTAGCCTCTGGGTCTCCACCCAGTCTTCACTGACACAGCCTGAACTGCCCTGGCCACATCTCATTCTCAGTGCCATTCTGAGCAGGACAGAGCAGAAGCAGGTCCAGAGTGGCCCTATGGAGCCCAGGCTGGCCCAGCTGGCACATGGACCTAATCCAGATGGCAAGTGACTTAAGATCAACACAAGTGGTGGCCAGGGCCTCTGGGCAGCTTGGCCTGAAGAGTGTAGCTCTGGACAGGCTGGGCTGCTCAGGGGCTAGGGGCCTATACCCCACCCCGTCCAAGGGTCCAAGTCTCATGGAAATGTGTCCTGAGGAGAGTCAGCTGATCAGATAGTAGGATGAGCTTGGTTGGGGGTGTGCATCTGCACCTTGGACAGAGACGATAGTCCTGGTCTCAGGAGCACTAACAGGGAACAACCCACATCCAGCAGCGCTGCACAACCATCTAGCAGGGGTCCTCAAACTATGGCCTGCGGGCCACATGAGGCGGTGTGATTGTATTTGTTCCCATTTTGTTTTTTTACTTCAAAATAAGATATGTGGAGTGTGCATAGGAATTTCTTGATAGTTGTTTTTTTTTTAACTACAGTCCGGCCCTCCAACCGTCTGAGGGACAGTGAACTGGCCCCCTGTTTAAAAAGTTTGAGGACCCCTGATAGAGAAACACTCAAGGCCTCATTTCACTCTCACTCATTTAAAGACCAATTCCAGAAATGCTCTATTCTCTAATTCAGAACAAAGCCTGGCTCCTGACCACAGTTACATAAAAAGATCTCAGAGCAAAAAGAGAAATCAACTCCCCACCATCTGGACACAAATGCTCAGGCTGGGTGAGAAGACTTGTCGGCGGCCCCTCCCAGCACAAGGCAGCATTAGTGCCCTCAGGGCCTTGTGGCACCTGGGAACAGGTCAGCTCCTGCAGGGGCATCTGCCTGGGAGCAGCTCCACAAAGGGCAAACTGCAAACAGAGGCACATGAATCAGGAAGGGAGTGAACCTCCTCCTCAGTCCTCATAAGGGGCTTCTTACAGCCTATAAAGGAAACTTACAAACCCTCCAAGTGACAGATGCAGCCAACTAATCTGAACTTTAAAGTACAAGAAGCACAAATGCTGTATTAAACATTTAGAAGTTTGATATTTAACATAACCTTTAACTATGATCGTGCCTCGTTTTAGAGTAATATAACTGGAGCAAACATGAGGACTCCCACACCAGACTTGAGGACTTGTGCCAGCACTGCTGTGGGTGCTGTGGAGGACCCTGCCACCACGGTCACCTTCTTGGGCCCTTGGTGAGCTCTGCCCACAGGGCTTAGCTTTGGAGGGTTTCCCTGACCTCAGAGAGAAAGACCACAAGTCAGTACTCTGTTGGGCTTTGCTATTGTTGTTTCCATGATTTCCTAATGATGGAAAACAAGACCTTCACCAGGCTAGAAGTCACCTCAGGGGTGGTGCCCTCCTAGGCTGCTTCTCCAGTGGTGTGGCCCGTGGTGCCCACTGCTGTGGCCACATGGGGCTCTGCAACTGCCCTTGACTGTGGCCTGGCCTTTGAGGCCAGAACTCATAGCAGGAAAGCATGTGGGCAGGTAGGTGTGGGGCCTGGAGAAAGCCCCACCTTAGACACAGAGACAAGGGCCATGGGAACTGAGCAGATGAGGGTAGGAGCCATGGGTAAGGCCAAGGTCTCTGCACCTATGGCTGCTCAGACTGGAGACCAAAGGGACCTTTGTGAGCAATTCCTCTCCAATCTCACTCTGAGGGCAAATGCCCCGGGGGCCCGTGCAGCCTTGACTCTGTTACCCACTGCAGGTCCCTCCTGAGTCTTGGCTGCGAAGTCCAGTGGCAGTGCAGGCTGCTTGGTTCTATGTCCAGCTGGGCCCCTGGATCCCCTGTATCTGCTCCCAAGTCTGGGCAGTGCCTGCCTCTCTGGCTTTCCCAGCTCCATGCTGCCCTCCTCTTTCCAGACACCACTCCTACTTCTCACCACTGCCTGAGATAGACACGGACAAGCTGCGTGCAGGCAGCTCCAGTGCACTTGGGCCTCAGTACTTGGGTTCTCTGGCCAGAGCCATGGCCATGGCACCAACCACAGCTAGGTGCCCACGGTCTCCCATGTGCTCACTGCCTCCCACCCACTGCAGAAAGTAACAACAACCCAGTTATGTCCACTTTCCAGTGGCTGAGGAAGCCCCTCAGATCAGACGGCTGGAAGCCCCTCAGGACAGACACAGGGTGTGAATCCAGAGCCCCAAACCCGGGCTCCCCCCACGCAGGGAAAGTGGGGAAAAGATCCACTGTGGGGTGTGAGGCCTGTGGCAGAGGCACCCTCAGCCTTGGGCCTGTGGCTCTGTGGAGCCAGCTGGGGCATGGCAGCACACAGGGGATACAGCTGGAACAAAGCAAATCTGACCCTTGCCCTCTCAATTGCACAAAACCCTGAAATGCACAATATGACACCATGTAGCAGGTGGAGATGGTGGGGCCCAGCACTAGTGCCCTGCACGGGGGCAGCTCTGGAAGACACCCTGACACTCTGGGGCCCACGGGCCTTCCCAATTCCATACCCTTACACGTCCTCCAAACTACAGCTCCTCAGAAAGGAAAGACTCAGCATGAGGCAATGAGCAACGCATCCTGGTTTCACTGCAGAACAGAGTGTGTTGAGGAACCTGTCGGCTTGTGGGACCCTAGGTACCTGCTGCACACCCACCGGCTCCCTAACTTCAGGCTGACGCCTTCCTGGGAGGCACAGGGGCCAAGAGCCAAAAGTGCCATGTCCTGGTAGGTCAGGAATCACAGGCACATGGACAGTCACAGGACGAATGTGAAGGCTCCCGGCCTGTGGTTGAGCAGGACACAAGGGGCCTCTTGGAGGAAACCAGGAGAAACCACAGCACCCGGCAATTGTCCAGCCAGCATGGATGGGCATGAAGGAGGCGAGTCCTCTTTCAGCTGTCCTCGAATGTCCGATGGGGGTATCTTGGGTGCTGCTCAGCAACCTGCATCTTTCCTAGCAGGACAGGAGCCCTTTTCTGTGGGTCCCCAGAGCCGGGCAGGTACCCGCCGCTCTCACTCTTGGCCAGCCCCTCCCCTGGTCCATCCACAGACACTGAGCTTCCCAGGTAGAGGACAGCGCTCTGAGAGTGGCTATGGGGATGCCCCAAATCCCGGTGTTTCCATTCACTCTAAAGATGAGAAAGAGAGGTGTGGAAATTAACCCTCGCTTTCCACTCAGTGTTTTCCACCTCTCTCCTCTGTGCTGATCAGACATGGGGATGAAGCTGACAGAGAGTGGGCAGCGGACATCCAGGCCCTCTGAGGATGTCTCAGGAGTCCCTCACAGAAAACAGAGCACAAGAGCTACTCATGTCACAAACTACACCAAGATGATGAGTCCATGGGTTTGAAAAAGTTTCCCAAGGGTCCCCCACCTGGGCCACAGTCCCCAGCTGCCCTAGCCCTCTGCCCCAACCCATGCTGGCCTTGGCCTGGAGAATGTCTCATCATGGGGGGCTCTCTGACTGCTGTACGCCGTGTCCAGTGTGGCTCAGATGGCCATCCTCCTATGACTGCGTCAGCATCCTGGGGGCCACCTGGGAGCTGCCCATCTGCACATGGTCCTGGTGGGGCTCCTGTCTGCACTGCCCGTGTAGGTGAGCCTGTGCGCTCCCCATCTGCCTCGCCATCCCTGCCCTCCCTTCCTCCTGGGTGAAGTGGCCCCAAAATCCTCCCTGCAGAGAGACCTGACCATGCCTGGGCAAGTGTGCCCAGTGCAGTCACCACTGTGGACTTTGTGGCCTTGGTGGTGCAGTCGGCTCTCAGTATGTTTTTGTAATCAAATACATTATAGTAAGTGCTTAACAGAAACATGCAGGGAGAGTGAGCAGGTACGACTGCTGGGCAGGGCACAGGTGATCATTTTTGTCTGCCCCAACCCTAAGCACTCAGCAGAGATCTTTACTCATGCCCAGGCAGAAAGCACTACTTGCAGAGATGTCCTTTAAGTGCTGACAATAATCCTTGCTGACCCCTAAATCTACTGCTGGGCCGGGTGGACACAAAGCTGTGTCCCAGGATTCCCTGGACAGCCACATCCCAGAGCCAGTGCCACAACCTCATCCACAAAGGGGCCTTGTTGTTGGTGGAGCCCAGACCAGTGGCAGACATCCCAGTCCTGGCTCACTGGTGCCACCACCAGGAACTTAAGCTCTCCTGTTCTTAAGTTTTTTGTTAAACAGCCTTAAGTCCCTCTGAATAAGTATAAACCTATGAACAAACATGAAAATGAACAAAGTCTGTCTTGCTAGACCCACAGGCACCCATTTTGAGAGCTCAGGTAATGATCACCCACTGAATCAGTATCACACAGGTCAGCCATGTCCTGCCAGCGCCCAACTCTAAGGGCAGCAAGTCCCCTACTTGCTCACACTGAGCTGCCTGAAGGCTGTCGTCAGCCATCAGCTTGATGGTCTTAAGACAGAGAAGGTACCTGTATTCATCACCAGAGAGGCAGTGAGTGCCAATGCTACCCTGAGTCCCTGATTGTCTCCTCAGGCCAGCAGGGCAGTCTCTGAATTTCACCCAAAGGGACCCCTTGCTGGCTGCCCCAAGCTTTGTTCTCTCCTCACTGGGCAGAGAAGGAGGGATTGACATTTCTGCAAAGACCAGCTGGGCAGGAATGATGCCAGCCTTTGTGAGGCTGCGAGTGGTGGGGAAGCAAGTAGCCATCTGTGCAAAATGACATGTGCACATCTTTGTGTCTCCTGGGGTCCCAGCTTTCTGCGGATTCTCTCAGGTTGGCCACCATGGAGGGCAGGGAGCCCTGCTGTGAAGTGCTAAGCTAACCCCAGAAGGTGCGCATACCTGTGCCCCACACACACCTGCAGCCCACACATACCTGCACCCCCCCCCCCACATCTGCGTCCCGGCACACCCTTGACCCCTGTGTACCTGACCTGTGGCCCACATGCCTCATGCCCTGCATACCTGTACCCAAACACACCTGTGCCCTGCACACACCCACACACCACACACACCTGTGCCCCACACACCCTGTGCACACCTGAGCTCTCTCACATGCCCCTACGTATCTTGTCCAGAAAGGTCTGGGCTTGGCAGAAGGCCAGGGTTCATGCCATCAACCTGTCTCCTCGGTGCTGGGGCGGCCTCACCATCCCTGCCCCTGCAAGGCTCTGAACAACTGTGGCTGTTTACAAAAGGTCCAAATGTGGGGTTTCTGCTTTACTGAGGATATTAAAAAGAATGTTTCAGAGCCTCTAAAAACAATGTCATCTTGAAGGGTCATGGAGTCTAGAGATTCCAAGGTGCGTTAGGGCAGCCCCACCTTACCGTGCAGCCAGCTTGTGGCAGACGACACCCGAGTCGGTGATGACCTCACTCAGCCTCAGCTCCAGGTGGACCTTGCCCTGCAAGGCACAAGGACAGAGCATCACTCGGGGACAGGCTCTGTGCCCCATGTGCCACTAGGGGCATAGTGTGAGGACACTGAGAGGGCAAAGGGGATGAGGAGTTTGGCCGCTTTCACAAGGAGCTGGTGGCTTGGCCACAAGCACTCCCGGCTCTGTTTCTGTTTCAGAAGTTTGGGGTCCAAATGTGCAAGACTACGTCAGTGGATGAAAGCAGCTGTGAGTCACTTGCATGTCCATCGACATAGCACAGGCCCTGTGGTCAGGCACCCTTGAGTCTCAAGGGCAGGTGTGTGTGTGGGGGGGAGGGTAGAGCAGGAGGAATGGAGCTCTTCCCAGGATGGCTCTGCCTAGCCCAGTGGCTCTGGTCCCCTCATGAATAAGGATAGGGGTCTCCAAGTCCGGTTGGTACAAAGGCAGTGCCAGAACGTTAAGAGAGGGCTGCTTGCAGGTGCAATTGTCTGTGTGTACGTCTGTGTGCCCACCAGCCTGTGTACGTGTGCACGCGTGTGTGCATCTGCCTGAGTGTTGCTAGTGTGTGCATCTAAGTGTCACCCATGTGCGTTGGTCTGAATGTCACCCATGTGTGCATCTGCCTGAGTGTTACCCATATGTGCATCTGCCTGAGTGTCACCTGTGTGTGCGTCTGCCTGCGTGTCACCTGTGTGTATGTCTGCCTGCACACACACAACCTGGGGGGACAGAGAGGTGTGAGCGCAGTGTGCACTGCACATGTGTGTGTATTTGTCTGGTGCTGAAATCAGAATTTTTTTTAATTACAGAAGGAGACTGAACTAGATAATCTCAGTAAGCATTCCAGACCCTCAGCCTGGGGTGAACCCTTGAAATGCAGCCTTGTCTCAGAGGCCAGGGTCGCTCCTGAGATAGAAAGTGACCCTGGGCCCCAATTTCTGCACAAAAGCCTTCCTTGCTCAGAGCAAACCCCACCTGTCCCATTGGCAGGACCCGGAGGAGCTCGGCCCTGCGACCTGCTGGCCTCATAAGCCATGGATGCCATCCAGCTTATCCACTGCACCTGTGAGGGGCCTGTGGACAGGCAGACCCCTGACAATAGAACCAGAGGGGCCGGCACCTCCAGGACTGCCACAGACATAGACAGAGGCCTGGGAGCGCCAGACCCAGAGGGTCCTGAGCTCACATTACGTGTCCAGCCAAGCCAGGAATTTGTCTTTGGGGCTTTCCCCACCCCAGGCAGAATGCCTTGACAGGGACACCAGAGCCAATGGCACCATGTGATCCAGGCCACTGCTGTCTTGAGTGAGAACCTAGTCTGTGCCCATACAGGGCCTGTGGGGACCCACTCACTGGGGCCTGGTCTTCCTGCTGAGGCCACGGCCCCAAAGCAAACCCTCAGGGACCAGCAGCCAGTGACAGGGGGAAGGTGGGTGGGAGCCACAGCAGCTCTGCAGGCAGAGAAAATCTCCAACAGAGGTCACTGTCTGAGCTCTGCACATTACTGCCAGTAGTTCTCATCAGCCAGAGAAGTGGGCACAGCTACCCCTGGGCTGAGGAAGTTCCTTTCATGCCAAGTACAGGACAAAAGAATCATGGAGAATTCACAATGGGGATAGTCTCCAACTTGCTTGCGTTCTCAGCCCCAGGCGCCAACTCTCTAATGGGAAACCATTAGGATCTGCCCCTGTGCAGACTGACGCGGCTCCAAGTCATTTTCAGTGGATTCTGAAAATCACGGAAGGCATCAGGGTGAGACCGACAGGAGGATCTGGGTCATGCTCCAGTCCACATGCTCCCTAACAGGATGGCGCACGCCAGGCAATTTGTGGGTTTCCATGTCCTGGTGCTTTGGGAGAGGGACAGTAAGAGTAAGAGGTAAAACTAGTAGGAAGAAGCCTCTGTGCCCTGGAGAGGGCCTTTCTCCTGCCTGTGGAGGTGGCTGGGGGGGCTTCTCACAGGGCAGGTGATGCCTCTGGGCACAAAAATCCCAGACCAGAAACACATGTGCCTGGTCACCCTCCATGAGCCTTGCCCTTGTTTGGGGTGGGCAGGAAGTGTGGCACAGCCCCAGCTTAATCACCCATGGCATCCACTGGCCTGGGTAAAACCTACCAAGTTATGGACAAGTATCCTGTATGTATGAGAAAAAAGAAATTGAGGACAATGCAGAAAAATGCTGACTTGATTTTTTTTCCATTGGTAATTAGGTAAATAATGACACTAAGAAATTATAAAAAGCAACTGGGAACTGATCACAGTCAGCAGCAGAACATGTATCCTGCAGGCACCACAGAGAAACCCCGTTCTGGCCCAAGGTGACTTTTCTCAGGCCACATGGAAATAAATAGAAACCAGTAAAGAAAGGGAGCTGGAAAGTCCCCAAATATTCAGAGATTAAACAACATGTTTCCCAATAACACATAGGTCAAAGAAGTCTCAAGAGAAATTTTTAAATATTTTGAAACTGACAAAAATGAAAGTGTAACTTATCAAAATCTGTGAGATGTAGCAAGCACAGTCCTTAGAGGGACATTTAGAGCATTTAATGCATATATCAGAAAAGAAGAAAGATCCAAAATCAATGATCCAAACTTCCACGTAGGAAACTAGAAAGAAAAGAATGAACTAAATCCAAAGTAAGAGAAGAAAATGAATAAAAAGTAGAACAAAAATCAAGGAAATTAAAACAAAATCAATAGTAAAAAAACTGTAAGCAGAATCCCTGAAAATATCAATAAAACTGATAGAACAAGAACAAACTGATAAAACCAAGAACAAAAGAAAAAAGGTCCAAATTCTTGACCTCAGGGATAGGAGGACAGGACCCTCCATGCATGGCCCTGTGCCCCTGCCCAGCCCAGCAAATGTGCCACATGGAGCCCCCTGTGCAGACCATGGACACCAATCAGTAATGCCAGTCAGTGTTGCCCACAGCTGTAGCTAATGGGACTAGGGCCAGAGGAGTGGTGTGTGGAGATTCCTTGTACCCAACACTCAATTCTTCTGCCAACATGCAGCTCCCAAAATTAATGTTTATTAACTAAAAAAGACAAGCAGCGAAGGCCCCTGTGCACCTTCCTCAGAAAGGCCTTCCCATGTGCGGGGGCAGGACTGGGCACCAGAGTCCCCTCTGCAGAGTGGGACCAAGCCCCTGGCCTATGATGGCTTCCCTGCCCTGATGCTGAGGGCCATCCAAGCAGGGCTAGTGCCAAGAGCCAGCCAACAGGCTTCACAACATGGAGACAAGGCCCTCAAGGGGACCAGAGTTCAGGG
This sequence comes from Loris lydekkerianus, assembly GCA_963574355.1. Taxonomy (NCBI): domain Eukaryota; kingdom Metazoa; phylum Chordata; class Mammalia; order Primates; family Lorisidae; genus Loris; species Loris lydekkerianus. The sequence continues at coordinate 5,240 of CAUYPK010050000.1, read as the reverse complement.
CAGCTGAAGGGAAGAAAGACAGGTGGAAATATGGGGAGAGAGGGAAGCCCAAGCTTGCCCCCCTCTCTTTAACACTCAGGAAGATTTAAAATCCAGATCTTGATATAGACGTGCACCCACTGCAGGTGCTAGGGTTTTTCCAGCAGGGCTGTCTGGCAGAAATAGGTTGTCTAAAGACAGAATTCTGAGAAGCCTGGTCTTCACCCCAGCTGCTGGTTCTCACAATTTGGCCCACAGACACAAGGCAAAAACGCGGCATCTCTCAGGTGGATGTGGGCACCTGAGCTCTGTTGTGATTGTGTGCTGCTGAATGCCTTCCTGAAGCATGGTGTGTAAGGAGGCTTTGATGCCAGCCTGCCCAGATGGGCTCGGCACCATGCTAGGCATCCCGGGAGCAGCATCTGGTCCCCTCAGAACGCGGTGTGGTCCATGTGGCGAAGCAGAACCTGCAGCCAGCCCAGACTGTGCTTGCACCCTCACGCAGCTGCCTCATCCTGACACAGCCCCTTGTGACAAGCTCTGTGCTATAAAGTGATTTATCAAAACCTCTGAGAAACACCAATTCGAGGAGGAAGCAAGACATTTTTTAAATTACTCTTTTCCTCACATCTGTGACTCACCGGTTCCTCACACTGGCCCAGTTCTATGACACTTTCTTTCCTGATACACGAGTTTTCCTACGAATTACAAAGCAGGTGGAGTCAGGGACCCACACACCACACTCTGCCTTCTGAAAACCATAAATGTGGCATTTCAGAACAAATGATGGCTGCAGTGGAGAGCATGTCACTGAAATTTTAAAGGTCAGTTTGAACCTAGTGGAGCCAACGCTCCCTGTCTTGACTACTTTACGGTGGGCAAAGTTCAGAGCTAAATCGGCAAGTTAGGCACCTGCAGGCACCAACCCCCTCCTACCCTTCAAATGCAGCCCCTTCAGCCTTTCATAGCTCACAGATTCCCAGGAGAGGCCACAGCCAAAGTCAGCAGGAGAGGGCCTGGAGGAGGGAGATGTGTCTGTGGGCACATGCTGCCTCACAGCATTAATCACAAAGCATCTGCCAGCCATGAGACTAACGTTTGCTGTCCATATTTCCACTCTGTGGTGGTGATGGTTACACAGTCCACAAGCGTGATAATTCTACACAGGTTATCACAACAGCCAAAGGTGGAAGCACCCAGATATCCATCAGCAAATGGATGAACAAAATGTGTTACATACACGCCCACACACATGCACACCCACACACACATACATGCCCACACACATTCACACACACATGCACACACACACTAGAATATTCATCAGCTTTTAAAAGGAAGGAAATTCTGGACTATCCTAAAACAGGGGTGTCCAACCCATGGCCCGCAGGCCACATGTGGCCCAGGATTGCTATGAATGTGACCCAACACAAAATTGTAGGCAGGTAAAATAGGAGGACTTGCAAAATTAATAGAAGACAATGCAATTGCTGCCCAAAACTCATGTTTGTTGAAGTATCATGGCATAGTACATCAAGAAAACTTAACTCCTGGAGATGGTAGCTCACACCTGTAATCCCAGCACTCTGGGCGACAGACGGGGGAGGATCCCTTGAGCTCAGGAATTCCAGACCAGCCTGAGCAAGACCTTGTCTCTACTAAAAATAGAAAAACTAGCTGGGCATGGTGATGAGCATCTGTAGTCTCAGCTACTTGGGAGGTTGAGGCAGTAAGATCTTTGAGCCCAGGAGTCTGAGGTTGCCATGAACTGGGCTGACACCACAGCAATCTCACGTGGATGACAGACTGAGACTCCATCAGAAGGGAAGGGAAGGGGGAAGGGGTGAAGAGGAGAAAGAAGGGGAGAGGAGGGGAGAGGAGGGAAGGGAAGAGGAAGGGAGAGTAGGGGAGGGGAGGGGAGGGGAGAGGAGGGGAGTGACGGGGAAGGGCGAGAAGGGGAAAGAAGGGGAGAGGAAGAAAGAGTAGGTGAGAGGAGGGGAGGGGAGAGAAGAAGAGGGGAGGAGAGAGGAGGAAAGGGAAGGGAAGGGGAGAGAAGGGGAGAGGAGAGGAGAGGAGGGGAGAGAAGGAAGGAAAAATTATTGTAAAAGCTTTAAAAGTGGAAAACGTCAATGGGAAATTGTCATCAAGACTGAATTTCAGGCTCAGCACCTGTAGCTCAAGTGGCTAAGGTGCCAGCCACATATACCAGAGCTGGCGGGTTCAGATGCAGCCTGGGCCCGCCAAACAACAATGACAATAACAACCAAAAAATAGCCAGGCATTGTGGTGGGCACCTGTAGTCCCAGCTACTTGGGAGGCTGAGGCAAGAGAATCGCTTAAGCCCAGGAGTTGGAGGTTGCTGTGAGCTGTGACACCACAGCACTCTACCCAAGGAAAGAGGCTCTGTCTTGAAGCTCTGAGGCTTGAGGCTCTGTCTAAAAAAAAAAAAAAAATTAATTAAAAAAAATAAAAAGACTGAATTTCATAAAAAAAGACTGTGAATTTGGGATTGAGTCATCACCAATTCCAGGTATTCCTTAAAAGTACTGATGTGAACTTTGGTGATATCATTTACTCTTCATAAGATGACTAAGTTGAGATCAAATATTAAAAAGATTTTCTGATTTGCAACATGTGATTTGCATGTTTTGAAGTTGTTTATGGTATCAAAAACCAAATTTGTGCCAGAACTTGATGATGAAAACTGGCTTATAAACTTAACATTTTCAGTGGATTTAACTGCTCATCTAAATGAATTAAACATGCATCTTCAAGGTGAAAACCAACTTATCAATACAAAATTTTAAACTATAACAGCATTGCAATCAAACTTAAATTATGGCAAGTTCAAGTTAAGACAAACAATTTTATGCATTTCAACACATTGGCTAAACAGTCTTGGGAACAGTGAAAAACATGCAGACTTGCTTTTCTATTTGATATAAGAATTTGAAAACAGATTTCAAGATTTTTGGGAAAATAAATAATATTTTGGTTCATTTGCCACTCCATTTTCAGTCGACATGAATATGTTACCTACCAATTTTCACATGGAATGCATAGAGCTGCAGTCTGACATTCAACTTAAAAAGTTGATCACATCTCTTTACTGGACTTTTATACGTTCTATCTTTACAGAGACAAATATCCCTCCTTCACAATCATGCCTTATTCATGTCATTGCTTCATGGCAGCATCAACATTTGTGAGCAACTATTTTCTAGAATGAAGCATATTAGGAGTAAAATATCTGATGAGCACCTTGAGAACCCACTGAGTATTGCAACTACTTCCACAGAACCAAACATTAAAGCATTAGTTCCCCCCAAAATGATGCCAAATATCCCACTGGTTTTCTGTTGCCCACTTTTCTTTCACTTTTATAATAAAATACAAAATAAAAGAAGCAAAGATGTTTTATTACTAAGATGATACATTTTCTATATTAGTGATTACAAACTTGGGACCTGCCTGATGATTTTTAAAAAAGACTCTCTGAACGGGCTGCTACATAATTAGAGTTATTATGTGAGGAGTTTGCTTACCTGTGGTAGTGGCTATCAGGAAAATTATGCATGGACCTTTTTTTGGTTCTTGCTATTCAGCTTTTCTTATTGTTCCTGAATTTAATGTGTGGCCCAAGACAACTCTCACTCCAGAAGGCCTCTGAGCCCTAAAACCTCAGAGTGGGTCGGTGGCTGCCGGGGCAGGAACTCTGTGTTTAATGGGGACAGAGTTTTAGTTTTGCAAGAGGAAAGGAGTTCTGGGGGCAGATGGTGGTGCTGGCTGTGCAACATTATGAATGTACTGTATATACTCAAGTATAAGCCGAGTTTTTTCGGCACAAAATTTGTGCCGAAAAACCCGAACTCTGCACAAATTTTGTGCCGGAAAAACTCGGCTTATACTCGTGTATATATGGTATTTAATATTGTGCCTCAGAACTGGGCACTTACAAATGACTAAAAGAGTAAATTTTATGATGTGGTGTTTTGCCACCATAAAAAATTGGAAAACACGTTCGTAGAACACACACGTGTGTGTGGAGGTAAACTGGTGAAACCTGAACAAAATCTGCAGGATGTGCCTGGTGCCCAGTGTCAGTGTCCCTGCTGTCACCTGTGTGGTCTTCATACACAGATGGGACATTCACCAACCTGCTTGTCATCATTCTCTGTGGACCATTTTTGTGACATCCTATGACTCTATAACCAGTATCAAATTAAATAAGTTAAAAAAAAAAAAAAGGCAAGGGAGTTGGGAGGAGGAGAAGATGGCGGCCGAGTAACAGCTTCCTTGCTACTGGGCATGGTGAGACTGGGGAGAGAAGACTCCAGGCATCTCTGGCTGGTGGGATCTGCCCAGAAAGATCCACAGGGAGTTAGCAAGAGACGTCTAAACCCCATGAGGAGGACAAAACCAGTGGAGAACTGGCAAGTGGTTGTGTGTGTTCCTTCTATGTAATCCTGCCGGCAGCTGTAGGTACAGCAGTAGTGAGACTGCAAACTGGAAAGGCCTTACCTGTGAGCTGTTTTTTTTTGGAACTTGGCACTCAGTTGAACTACCTTGGGAGAACTTGGACAAGAGTGGGGAGGACTTTAAGTGTTGTCTAGGGCCCCAGACTGAGCCCCAGAGCTAATAGTGTTTGGCTGTGGGCTGCACGGAGTCATTGTGGGAGAACTGCCCCAGCAAGCTCTGCCCTCAGGGTTGCAGAGCAAGGATTGGGCAGGAGACCTTGGGTGAGTAATCCTGTGACTAAGCAGCCTAAAGGCAGGGACTGAGATGCTTTACAGCCTTGGTCCTCAGGGGCATAAAGTGAGACCAGTTTTGGCACACTGGGTAAGTGGACAGCCACTTCAGGATTGATCCCAGTGACTAGTGCTTTCCTGGGAAAGCTTCTGCTTAGCCAAGGTTAGCGATTTAAAGTAGCTGTTAAGCAGGCTAAGGAGAGATTTAGGTTCTCCACCCTGTGGGGTTTGAGGAATCAGCAGAGGCCTCCAAGTCTCCATCACATATAGTCACATCAGCATTGTGATTAATATCTCATACACCAGAAGATCACCTGTTGCCCTGAAAATATTCAACAAGATATAACATATATACTCGAGTATAAGCCAACACCGAGGATAAGCCGACCCCCTTAATTTTACCCTAAAAACTGGGAAAACTTAGTGACTCGAGTATAAGCCGAGGTGGAAAATGCAGCAGCCACTGGTAAATTTCAAAAATAAAAATATATACCCAAAACAATTACAATAATT